>CM053027.1:541050478-541166613 GCA_028564925.1 Lithobates sylvaticus | reverse complement strand
CAGCATCTGGAACTTCCTCCTCCCAGCCACGTACTACTTCCAAGGGTCCTGGGGTTGGAAAGCCATCGCTTACAGATTGACGCATGTCTTCCTCTTCTTCAAAGCCTATTTAAGTGCCAGAATCCTCCTCCTCATCCTTCTCCACTCTCTCCTCCTGTGTGTTCTGTGACATAGGAATGATGGTGTCTGGATAAAGTGGGCCTTGAGAGGAAAGGAAGTCCTCCTCTTCCTCCTGCTGCTCTGCCTTCAGTGCCCAGTTCATAATGCCATGCAGAATCTGCTCCAGCAGGAACACAACAGGGATTGTGTCACTGATGCATGCACTGTCATGGCTCACCTTCCTTGTGGCCTCCTCAAATGGTGACAATACAGTGCATGCATCCTTAATGATCAGCCATTGGTATGAGGAAAAAAAAAGCAGAGGCGGCCTGAGCCTGTCGCTGTGCTGTATTCACACAGACCTCTGCTGCATGTATAGCCGCTGCAGCATTGATAAAGTTGAGTTCCACCTGGTGGGCATGTCACAAATCAGTTGTTTACGGACAGGTGGATTTCCCACTGAATTTCAGCCAACCGAGCACAGGCTTTGTATGACCGCCTGAAGTAGCTGCAGACTCTTCTGGCCAGCTTTAGCACATCTTGCAACCATGGGTACGTTTTAGGAAATGCTGCGCCACCAAATTGAGGACATGTGCTAGGCATGGCACATGTGTCAACCTTCCCTGTCTAAGGGCGGACAGGAGGTTTGAGACATTATTTCACACTACCATTCCTGGCTCCAGCTGGCATGGTGTGAACCACCTCTGGGCCTGTCCCTGCAGAGCTGCAAGAATCTCTGCTCCGGTGTGGTTCCTGTTCCCTAAACACACCAGCTGAAGCACTGCATGGCACCTTTTAGCCTGACTCTGGGAATATCCCATTGAATTCTTAGGGAGTACCTGATGTTCATAGGACAATTCTGCAGAGGAGGGCATGGAGGTGGCGAAGGAGGAGAAGTAGGAGGGGTAGAGTTCACAGGTCTGGCATCATCACCACTAGCTGTATGGAGACATGGGGGCACAACAAGCCACAGCACGAGCCCTGTCCTGCATCCTTTCGAGTTGCAAGCAGCGTTACCCAGTGTGCTGTGAACGAAATATATCCTACCTGCCCATGCTTGCTGGACCACGTGTCAGCAGTAAGGTGGATTTTACGGCTGACTGCCCTGCCCAACGATGCCAGAACATTCCCTTCCATGTGATGGTAGAGAGATGGAACAGCCTTACGTGAAAAGTAGTAGTGACTGGGAACCTGCCATTGTGGTACAGCACATTGTGCGAATTCATTCATTCAAGGGGGCAGAATCCACCAGGCGGAAAGACAGAAGTTGGAGAGCCAACAGCTTTGACAAGCTTGCATTTAGACGCTGGCATGTGGGTGGCAGGGACTATATTTTTTTACCGCGGCAGCAGATGGGGCAGAGAAATTTGCCAGCTACAGTCTACAGCTAGTGGTGTGCTGCTGGCAGATGTGCTGCTAGGACCAGGGACACCCTGTGCTATACCATCCTCCCTGTCAGTGGAGGCTGTTGAGAGGTGAGGTAATGACTCGGCATAGCAGGGGCAGACTGAAGTGGGTAAGGAAGAGGAGGAGGAGGGCAGATTTGTGCCCCTTTTGTGTGGCTTTTAGGCGCTCTTGCCAACGGGCTGAGTGGTTGGACATTAAATGCCTAGTTAAGCATGTGGTACCCAAATAGCTGGTGTTTTTGTCACGTTTGATGTGCCTGAGACAGAGGGGGTGATTTACGAAAGCCGTGCACAACGCACATTTCAATACTTACGAAATGGTGCGAGAATGCAATCTGTGCGCCACTATGGACATTGCGCACGACATCTCCAAATCAATACTGACAGAAGATGGAGGTGCCAATATTATGGGGTGATGTGAGGAAGTTTAGTAACAACTGCCCAAGTAACAAATATACCCAAAATAGAATGAGAAAGTAACTTTTTCAGAGAAAGCCTGCTGTGCTGTGCCATCACCCTTGCATGTGGATGCCAAAACTAGGTATGCTACTGCTAAGTCAAAAGGGCCACCGACAGGGTTCAGAATGACATTACAGCTCTGTAACTGTGAGATCAATGTAAGCAGTGCGCATGCGCAAGCGTCTGTTATGCTCGTTCACATGCGTTTGTTCACTGCGTGGCCAAAATCTTAGTAAATGTTAAGCAATGTACATGCAATTGCATAGGTTGAACGGGCGCACCTCTAAACTTGACAATTTTTTTTTTTACTCTGGTTCACCCTTTTTTTTCTAAAGGAGATTTGCACACAGATCATGTTAGCATGTTACGTTGCCAACATGTGACATGCACCTTGTTAAAATAATGTAAAAAGACTCTCGCTCCTCTAGCTCCTCCAAAAAGGGCATTTAACCTCCCCCTCTAATGCATATGATTTCCTTGGGCTAGCTTGTGCTTTTAAAGGGGAACTCCACACTCCATTCTACAATGCTCTTGTCTCCCCCCTCTAACACCTTGGATTTCCATGGGCTAACTTTTGCTTTTAAAGGGGAACTCCACACTACATTCTCCAATGCTCTTGTCTCCCCCCTCTAACCCTTTGGATTTCCATGGGCTAACTTTTGCTTTTAGAGGGGAACTCCACACTTTACTCTATTCTGTGAGCTGCCTTCACCAATCCAAACCACATCCTTTTTCAGAGCATACAACTGGGCCAGCTTGGAAAGGGGCAAGAAGAGCTATCGCCCAACCCCCTCTTGAACCATATAAGGCCACATGCACTCAACATAGCTGACAGCCTTTGGGGCATGTTGGGCTCAGCCCAATACCAACCACAAAACACCTTGTACCCACTAGTTTAAAGGGGTTTTCCACATTCCGTAAAGCCCCCTGTCTGCAGCCCCCCACAATCCCAGCCTAGGGTTGAATATGGGAACAAGGTGGTTGATATTTGGTCTGCCCAAGCCCCTCCTGCCCCCAAGCATCCACCCCCCTTTCATGGGCTGGCTTGCTGTGTGTTTGGCTAGGGGTTTGTTAGTGTGTGGGAGGGACACAATATTTCTTTAGTTTGGGGTGGTATTTTTCACATAAGGGGGTTCTCATTTTAAGCCTTAACAGACCCAAATGGGCTTGTATGCATTAGGGGTGCAGGCTATTTTTTGTTTTTGGTTAAAATCTTGCAGCTGCAATGTAGATTTGCAAGTTTTCTCTAAAGCCGTACATATTTGAAGCAGCATTTTGGATACATGCTACAGATGCACCACATTACAGGCAGACTAAGCCCCCCCCCCCCAAGTTACATTTTTAACCACTTCAGCCCCGGACCAATTGGCAGCCAAAGGACCAGGCCCCTTTTTGCGATTCGGCACTGCGTTGCTTTAACTGACAATTGCGCGGTCGTGCGACGTGGCTCCAAAACAAAATTGGCGTCCTTTTTTTCCCACAAATAGAGCTTTCTTTTGGTGGTATTTGATCGCCCCTGCGGTTTTTATTTTTTGCGCTATAAACAAAAATAGAGCGACAATTTTGAAAAAAATGCAATATTTTTTGCTTTTTGCTATAATAAATATCCCCAAAAAATATATAAAAAAACATTTTTTTTTTCCTCAGTTTCGGCCGATACGTATTCTTCTACATATTTTTGGTTAAAAAAATCGCAATTAGCGATTATTGATTGGTTTGCGCAAAAGTTATATCGTTTACAAAATAGGGGATAGTTTTATAGCATTTTTATTAATATTTTTTTTTTACTAGTAATGGTGGGGATCAGCGATTTTTATTGTGACTGCGACATTATGGCGGACACATCGGACATTTTTGACACATTTTTGGGACCATTGTCATTTATACAGCAATCAATGCTATTTAAATGCATTGATTCCTGTATAAATGACAGTTGTAGTGAAGGGGTTAACCACTAGGGGGAGGGGAGGGGTTATGGGCTGTAACGTGTGTTGTGTTTTTTTACATTAGGGGGCAGGGCTGACATCTGACGTCATTGATCGGCTTTCCCGATGACCGGGAACAGCCAATCAATGACAGGCAGAGTAGGAAGCGCGGGGAGAGGTTTGTTTACACATACTTCTCCCCGTTCTTCAGCTCCGTGACCCGATCGCGGGACACCAGCGGCGATCGGGTCCGCTGGTCCCGCGGTCGGGGTCACGGAGCTCCTGACCGGGTTGCGAGCATGCCGCTGGCGGCGCGCACGCGACCCACGGGCAGGCATTTAAAGGATCACGTACAGGTACGTGATTTTGCCTGCCCGTGCCATTCTGCCACAGTATATCTGCGTGAGGCGGTCAGGAAGCGGTTAAAGGCACTTCTCCCTGTTTCATTTTTAGGAATGTCCAAATTGGTGACATTGATATATATCCCCCATACCCATTTTAAGGCCAATAACTAGAATATAAGCCAGCCAAGTGGGGACTAGCAAAATTAACAAGTCAGTTCCCATAGACTGCAATTGTATTTGTTGTATAACTTTTGCCCATGTTAGGCTCTTTGTTTGCCCCCCTGGACTGGGGGGCGTATGTCCCATCTGTAATTTCGTAGCATGCTGGATGATGTTCTTACTTTTGGACAGGGAGTGGCTTATTTTGTGCTAGCTGCATTTGGGTTGTTCAGGGCATGCTCAGGGACTTTGGTTTTTGCTGTGGCTTTTGGTGTGTGAAATGCATTTGGGTTGGTCTGGGCATGCTCATGGACTTTGTTTTTTTTTTTGCTTTTTGTGTGTTAACAGCACTTTGATTTTTCATGCTCAGAGAGTGTGTTTTTTTTTTATTTTTTCGGTTAGTAATTTAAGGACATCCTTAACATGTGTACCCACTTTGAAGTTCTGCCTCTACAGTTTGTGTGTGTGTGTGTGTCTTTGCAAAACAGGTGTGTTTTTGAGCAAGTATTTTTTACTTTTGTTTCTTTTTTTTTGGGGGGTGGGTGGGATATTTTTCACTGAAATATTTTTGATGTTGTCAATCTGTGTTGTTTATAGGTTATGCCCCGTACACACGGTCGGAAATTCCGATGACCATATCCGTCGGATCATTTCCGTCTGATTTTTTCCGAAGCTGGTGTTGCGTACACACGGTCGGACAATGTTGTCGGAATTTCCGGTCTTCTAGAACGCCGTGACGTAAGCCGTGTACGACGGGACTAGAAAAGGGAAGTTCAGCACCACGTCCGGCACCCTTTGGGCTCCTTCTGCTGATTCCGTGTTTATCGCGTGTTCGTAGAAGTTTGGTGACATACGATTCGCGCTTTTCGGACTTGTGCTTCAGATCGTGACTGCTCTTCAGTTTGTGCTGGTCGGTGCGTATCTGTTTATCAGTGCGTGTAGTCAGTTCGCATTTGTCGGTCATTGCGGCCTATATCTAGATATCTTCGTGATATAGGACGCTTTGATGTACACTGCTTATTGTCTGCTCGTTTCTGGTATTCATTTCGTTCTTTCAGGCCTTGCTGTTTATCGGTGCTTTCTGTTTGTCCGTTCTGACCAGCCGACTGTTTGGAAGCCATGTTTCGTGTACGTACTCGTCGTAGAGTTCGTGCTGTGCAGGGGCTTGGTGTTGGGCTTTTAGCTTTGCTTTGACCCAAGCCCAGTCCATGAACAGGGCGCGGAGGAGTTCATGGACCAGAATTGGTTGCTCCAGCGTGACCAAGTCTCGCACATGCCTTTGCTTCGTCAGATCCGGGAGAATAATCCTGATGATATCAGGAACTCTCAGGATGACGGACCCCGTTTTTCACCGTCTGTTGGCTTTGCTGACCCCGTTTATCAGCAGGCAGGATACCTTCATGAGGCAAGCCATTACTCCGGAGCAGAGGCTAGTTGCCACGTTGAGGTACTTGACGACAGGGAGAAGCCTTCAGGACCTGAAGTTCTCCACAGGTATCTCCCCCCAGGCTCTGGGTATCGTTATTCCAGAGACCTGTTCTGCCATTATCCAGGTCCTGCAGGAGGACTATATTAAGGTAAGTTTCTCCTTTACTATTCCATTCTATGTATTTACTGTTTGCTAATGTCTTGTAGTTCTTTCCTCGTTCCCTAATTACCAGGATTGCAATATGCTGTAATATGCTGTGCCCCTTTGTCCTCATGCATGCTGGAACCTTGGAATGTTTTTTTTGTTGTCCTTCATGCATTTTTGCCTTCACTTACCTCCCCAGCATGCTCTTCTGGGCCCAAATACACCTATGGCCTAGTCACTTAGCAATGTATTTGGTCTGCTCCATAGTATTGGTTTCCCCTAAACACCCCCTAAAATATCCACACATGTTTTCTGGGTGTTTAACTTCATGCAGAGTCCCCTCTTTTTTTTTTGGTGGGCCAAAATCATTAGGAATCCCTCTCCCCCAACTGCTAGGTCAGCTGATACCAATCCTCTATCTGCTGACTTTGCCAAACTCAATACACTCTATACCTACCTCTTTAGTGGTCAGATTTCTGGATGAATTCAGCAAAGCATGTAGTGCAAGGGCCTGCCTCAATACTTTCAAATGATAAATGTTTTTTTTTTTACTCCTATTATTAGCTTGATAGGTAAGAGCAGAATGTCAAAATGTGCTTCCATTTATGCATTTTTTTTTTTTTTTAATTTGGGATTAGGACACTTCTTACCTGTCCGGTGGGCTGCCAATAGTGTTAAGTAAGGAGGGTCTGGCCAAACTATCACACATTATTTAGGCATTCAGCTCTCAATGAAGTGGAGAGGGTTACCTGTCCAATACACCCCCCCCCTATTTTTTGGCAATGGCTCACCAGAAGTGGGGGGGAGTGATGGAGGGTGAGGAATCTGCTAAGGGGACCTTATACTTTGGTTTGTAAATACTTTTTAGGCAAAATGTTATTCTGATCTGGTTCCAAAATGTTTCTGTATAATCTGCTTGCAATGTTTATGTGCAAAATGACAACTTTTTTTTTTTTCTTTTTTGACTCCACAGTTTCCTTCAACGCCACAGGAATGCAAAATGACTAACTTTGCCAGCCGTTGGGACTTTCCTAACTGTGGAGGTGCAATTAATGGGAAACACATCCCCATTGTCCCACCCCCCCAACTCGGGGTCATACTATTTCAACTATAAGGGGTTTAATAGTATTGTGATGTTGGCGGTGGTGTCGGCGACATATGAGTTTCTTTATGTGGACTTGGGGAAGAATGGCCGGATGTCGGATGGTGGTGCCATTGTGCAGACGGAGTTCTACTGGCGTCTCCAGAGTGGCAGTCTGGGCTTGCCACCTCTAGAGGAGAATGTGGAAGGACTCCCCTTTGTCTTTGTCGCGGATGAAGCGTTTGCCTTGTCAAGCCATCTTGCGGCCTTTCCCGATAAGGACCCTCACCCCGGTCCAGAGGGTCTTTAATTTCCGGCTGTCCAGAGCCCGAAGAGTGGTAGAGAACGCTTTTGGGATCATGGCCAGCCGCTTCCGCCTATTTTTGACACCCATCCACATGGCGGAATATAAACTGAATCACATTGTGCTTTCCTGCTGCATTTTGCACAATTTTTAAAAAAAAAAAGCCTGATGCCTGATGCCGACGTCCCACAAAATGCCAACCTGACAGCCCTTGAAGCTGCACGTCCTGGCTTGCCGCCCCTAAACGCCCGCAAAGTCAGAGAGAGATATATGGAGTACTTTGTGGGTAGGGGGGCCATTGATATGCCAGACAATGTGTGAGAGGCATTTTTAAATCAATTTATTTTGGAAACTGAAATAAGATTTGCTTTCATTTACTGCTTGGGTTTGTTGTAGGTGTCTCCTTGCTTATTTTAGGGTTTATTTTTGGGCCTTTAGCTTCAATAGTGTGAACGCTCTTTCTGGGCGAGATGAGGTTACAGTCTCTTCTTCCTAAAAAATAATCTTCTCATGTTATGGGTCTGATACATACAGCTAGTTTTTCTACTTAAGGTATGTAGAGCATTTACTGACCCAAAAAATACTCCTTTTCAGCACCATGACAGAAATGTGTGGATTCCTGAAAATGGTGTGATAGGTGGTTTATTAAAAAGCACTGTGGGTGTAATTTCCAAAAGACAAATCCACTATGCACTACAAGTGCACTGCAAAAGTGCACCTGAAACTGCACTTGGAGTGCAAAGTGGATTTGCCTTTAGTAAATAACACCCATTGTCACCAAAAACAACAACTTTTTACGCAAATAATGCTTTTGGGGTTTGGAATAAGGAAGACACACATTGTTGATACGGTCAAATTTTACTTCCAGCACATTCACATGTGCCTTTCAAAAAGGCTTTTCCAAAAAAAAAACATATTTGGTGTTTATAACATTCTTTAATAACATTAATAACTTGGCGCTTTTGTGTAAACAGGCATGTATCAAAGCAGAACATACAGAACACAGGAACTTACAAAGTTCAACTTGGAAAAGTGAAGACAAGATCAGACATGAGTATGTCCAAACTGTGTTGATCTTGCCTTCATCACATGGGGTGTCACCCCTGGAAAAGCCAAATTTAGAAGATGCACACAATTTGGGGATCAAACTGGGCATTTTCTTCAAGAACCCATGCCTAGAATGTCAAAATGTGCAATCTCCCATCATGGGGATCAATGTACGTGTTTTGGGGGTGCAACCCCTTCACCTCAGCCACTTTAGTAGTTAGTAAGGGGTTGCACCCACAAAACGTGGTCATTGATCCACCATGATGGGAGATAGCACATGTTGACACACTGTGTGCATTTTCCAAATGTTGCAATTTTCTTACGTAAAAATTGTGTTTTTTAAAACCCAAAAATGTCTGGTAGCTAGTTTGTGGTGTTTCAGATTTCAGAATGAAATGAAAATCAATGATGTTCTTAATTTTTTGTTGAACATCATTGATGTTTTTCTTGATATCATCTAGATCCCAATTGCACACCATTATCTCCCCGATGAGGACGTGTGCACTTTCACTGGTAAAATGCGATTCTTCTTCCACAACATTCACATCACCTAAAAAAAACAAAACAAACACCGTGTATTTTAAATATGCTGGCATACATTGATTAGCTTACCTGAAGCTGTGGTCTCCGACACTCACCTGTTGTGGTGACAATTTCTCCAACTTCTACTATTTCTCCATCCTCCTCCTCCTCTGCTTCTGGTGTTGGTATTTCCCCTTCTTTGGGAGGTGTGGGGTCCCTGGTGTCCTCAGACGTCCCGAGTCTTCTCTCCCCTATGAGAATGTACAAAAGGAATACTTAGCACACCAATCTATGAGGGCAGAAATAGGAATCTGAAACATTGCTTGGAAGTGTCGTACAATTGTGTTTTTTGGCCAAGTTCAAAGCCAAAAAACATTAATTTTGACACTTTGTAAAGCTGCAATACTTATTACCTGTTTGGTGCAAGTTTGTCAGATGGAGACACCCCTATAGTATCCACTGGAGCACATGTGTGGGACACCCTAATAAAAAGGGTGTTCTGGTGTCCCAGCACTAGTGCTCTAGAGTCCAGATGTGTAAACAGCTACTGAGTGACCTCTCCTTTACACTGAATCAAGTTTGCATTTCATTCTATTACAAACCCCTATAGACAACAAACTTCCTTTGACTAGAAACAGGCCTGAAGAAATGTAGGTAACTCCAACTTCACCAAACATCGTATTATAAGTGGGCGAACGATCAAGGTTTATTACGATCGATTGAATACACGAACATGAAAGTGGCCATTTTCAACTGTCCAACATTAAAAAACAAAGCACATGGAGCAGTATGGAAACAAGAAAAATAATATGAACACGCGACAACTACTTACTTTTTTGAAGAACTCGCTTGATCTTTCTGTACTGATCGTGCTCAGTTTCAGGTCTGACCAGCGTTTCCTCAGTTGATCCTTGGATCGTCGTAACCCAAAATTCTTCTGCAGACTCTTCACAACTTTAGCCATGATCTTGGCCTTTCCGACATTTGGGTTGGGGTAAGGCCCATACTTCCCATCATAGTCGCTCCTCTTCAATATGTCCACCATCTCCAACATTTCTCTAAAAGACATATTTGAGGCCTAAAATCTTCTCCTCCGGGATCGGGACATTTCTGGCTCCGGCCTTTCCTCGTCCTCCTCCTCGTTGCTAGAATAGTTAGTGCGCACCTGCTGTGTCTCTGCCATGTGCTCTCCCCACTGCGCCGTAAAGAGAAGGGGCGGGGAATAGACGAGAAAGATCGTCAGGGGCGGGCGGAGTTTCACGCATGCGCACTGTATATAAAACGTCACACGCGTGTGTCGTACGGACGATCTGTGAGCAGAGGGAGAAAGCTGACGTGACGATCGTTAGAACAAAGGTACAATTTTGACCTTGGTACATCACTAGCCTAGACTGCTTCTACATTGAGGCTTATTTTGGGAGAAGATTAGGAGAGTTTAGCCTGACATTATTTTGTGTTTGTCTGGTGTTGTGTCTTGCAGAGAATTTGGAGGGGTTCAATGACTTCAGCTTCCTCCCCTGTTCATTGATATGTTCAGGGAGATGCCCCTTTTGTGGCAAGCCAAGTATCCCCATTACAGCAACAAAATAAAGAGGCAGGCAGCGATGGAGAAACTGCTGGAGTTTGTAAAGCCAGTGATCCCCACGGCAACCATCGATAAGTTAAAAGTGAAAATTGGTGGCCTGAGAAGTACGTATTTCAGGGAGCGCAATAAGGTCCTGACGTCCCAGAGATCTGGAGTTGCAGCAGATAAAGTTGATGTCCCCAAGCTGTGGTACTACGAGAGGCTCCATTTTCTCAAAGACCAGACTGAGGTCAGGGAATCACTCTCGACTCTTCCTTCCACGCTTCCTTCTACGCATTCCACCCCTGCTGAGGCTTCTGACGCCCAGCCTGGGCCTTCCAGTCAGGAAGATGTGGAGGAGCCCAGCTTGAGCCAGGTATAGTATTGTTCTACATATTTTTTGTGGAAACATGAATGATGTTAACTTAATTTATGAGCACTAATTGCTTATTTGCTAAAGTGTTTTACATATCAATAGACAGTAGTGTTGGAGAGATTTTGGGCAAGAATATAAACTGCTGGGCTCAGAATTATATTGTTTTCTATTTGTTAACAATTTGCAACAGTCAATAGCTGAAAATTGTGTGTGTTTGATGAACCAAAAACTCAAACTATGTCCCTTTTTCATACACAGGAAGACCTCAGCCAGGAGGAGGGCATGGAATGCGGCAGCCAGGAGGTGGCTGTGGAATGTGGCAGCCAGGAGGAGGCAGGGGTAAGTGGCAGCCAAGATGTGGGCAGGCCTAGGAGCCTGACTCAATCCCAAGTCCCTCCCCCCCGCCTTCCATACAAAAGGCACAGAAAGGGGGGGATGTGGGGGAGTCAGCGCTTCGGCTGATTGGGGAGGCTTCGGCGGCACTAAAAGCCACCCCCACATATGAAGAGGCCTTTGCCGCCTTGGCTGCCACAAAACTTACCCAGATGGAGGGGGGCAACGCCTCATGTGTGAGGAGGCAATTCTCAAAATATTAAATAAGGGGTTGTTGGGCGAAATGACCCAAAGGACACATGTGTGCGAGATGGACCATGCTCCTCCTCCTCCTCCTCCTTCTACAACACCTCCAGCACCACAGCCATGGCCTGGAAGGAAGCGTGGAAGGAAGACCTGAGAGTGATGACCTGGGTTCAGTCTGGTCTGACAGAAGATGCAGCCTCTCGTATGACCACAGCCTGGGGACATAGATGTCATCTGCTGCAGTTCCGGATCTCTTGGACTTCTGGACCAGATTAAACTCCCTTAAGATATGTACTCCTCAGGCCACCAATTTTTGAGTTTAAAAAATTGATGTCTGCCCTGGGTGTCAAAGGCTTTGCAAATTTCCCCAGTTTCTCCATCGCTGCCTCCCTCTTTATTTTGTTGCTGACACCTAATAAAGGTTTTTTTTTTTTTGATTTCAAGAAATCCTTGCCTATGTGTTTTACTTCAAAAATGACAGTGTATTTGTGAGTAGGCAGGTACATTTCTAATATAGAAAGTAGAATTAACAAGGGGCACCAACACCAAACAACCTCCTAGAGAATTAAAAAGAAAAATAATGATAATAATGGTGTTGGGGTAAGTTGAGACACACAAATCACACCAAAATTACAAATAAAGGAAATCTTGATTAAAAAACCAACCACTATAAATGTAAAAAAAAAAAAATTATCAAACATTCTTGCGATCTGACGAATAAAAAAATTCTAGCCATGAAATCAGGAAAAAGAATAAAGAAAGAAGTTTGGGAGCAGTCAGTGTGAATATGAGCAGCTAAAAAACTTCATTCTTCTTGCATTGTAAAAAAAAGAGAATGCGCTGCATTAAACAAATTTTAACATTGCAGCGTGACGAATGTGCTCTGTCGATTAGGAACGCTAGTTTTACCTGACCGAGCGCTTCCGTCAGAGAATTTCTTCTGAGCATGCGTGGCACTTTGTCCGTCGGACTAGGCTACACACGATCGGAATTTGCGTGATCGGACTTTGTTGTCGGAAACATTTGAGATCCAGCTCTCAAACTTTTTTCCGTCGGAAATTCCGACGGAAAAAGTCCTATGGCCGGATTTTCCGACAACATGGTCCGATAGGACATTTTCCGTCGGAAATTCCGACCGTGTGTACGGCGGCCATCTTGGTTCTCCCTGAACGCTCTCAGGTATAAAATAGAGCTCAGCTTCATTATGGGGCCAGCTGCATAAGGGAATACATCTCTAAAAAGTGTCTCCTCTGCCACTCTCTTTCCCTGGAATTATGGAGCCCAGTCAAGGTACTGGAGGAATGGTTATTTATTTATACTCTCTGCCTTTTTTATGTTTTGTTTGATGGGGGGGGGGTATGTGTATATATATATATATATCCTTCTACTTCAGACTAAAATTAAAATCCTCTATCCTTTTCTCAGCTGCCCTTAGTAATCTAATACCGCATCAAAAAGATCCTCAACATACCACTAGGTAAGGGCTGCAACAGTCAGGTAAGTTTTTTAAAACAAAAAAGAGCACCCCAAAACTGGTTGAAATATCTTTTTTTTTTCCCTCCAGCTGCATCACGGATCATCCCGTCGATCGTCCCATAGAGGTTCTCCAGATAGGAGATCGGGGGGTCATAGGAGCCCGGGTCACTCTCACTCCTCTTCGGCCCATGCTTCTCGCAGTGGTCAAAGATCACCCCGACATTCCTCAAGCAGATATGTCTCTGGACGCAGATCTGCATATCCAGGAGAGAAAGCTTGCTGGGTGTGCGGAAAACAAGCCCTCCTGGACAAACTAATATGTGGTCAGAGTCTCCGAGAAGCCGCAGGGGACAAGGAGAGGGACAAGCAGGAGTCCATGGATTCAATTAAAAAATTGATAAAAGATTATTTTCGGGAGTTGGCTATATCTCAAGACCAGGTAGCCCCATCTTCAGGTGAATCAGTAATTACTCCTACCCCGCATCCTGATCCAGAAGTAAATTCTGAAGACGAGGCAGAGATAGTAGAAGAAAATACTTCAACCTTTGACTTCGCTCTAGTTGAACCGTTTATCAATGCAGTAAAGGACGCAATTCAATGGGAAGAAGACCCAGAACCTCCAGCCAAAACAAAGAAATATTTTCCGTACCTAAAAAGGAAATTGTCAGCCTTCCCCTTGATGGAAGAAATCAAAGTAGTGACAGATGAATGGCAGAAGGTAGACAAGAGGCCCTTAGCCTACAACTGTTTTCTTAAGTTATACCCGCTGGCAGAAGCAGATGCACAGCTCTTTGATTCAGTACCGACGGTAGACGCCTCAATTATGAGGTTAGCCAGAAATACAACGCTACCTTTAGAAGACGCGGTCTCCTTTAAGGATGTCCTTGCCCGGAGGATCGATTCAGATCTGAAAAAATCCTATCAAGCAGCAAGAGGAGCATGCAAGCCAGCAGTAGCCCCGACCTCCATCTCAAGGGCTACCAGGGTATGGTCAGACAACATTGAAATGGACCTCAGACAGGGGGTGGATTCTGACGAAATCATCAAGGCACTGAATGAACTAAACTTAGCTTCAGATTTCATGGCAGAGGCCGCCATTGATATCCTAAAATGTTCTTCCAGAACTATGCTATACTCCATCACTGCCAGAAGGGCATTGTGTCTAAAGCCTTGGTCAGCCAACCCTACATCTAAACAATCGTGGTGTCGTATTCCGTATAACGGGAAGGCTTTGTTCGGTGACAAAATGGATGCGGCAATCACCCGAGTCACAGGGGGGAAAAGCGGTCTAATTCCCCAGGACAGAAGCAGGAGGAAGAGATTTGTCTCTCGCCCAGCTGTCCAGCAGAGAGTGAAGGATTCCAGATCCTACCGCCCAGGTAGAGAATATAGAAGAGGCTGGAAAGGCTCGCAGGCAACCTTCTTGAAGACAGGAAAACCTAAAGCCTCAACATCCACGGTTGAGGGCCAGAAGTCTTTTTGACTCCCTGTCCACCCAGACCGGGCCAGTGGGAGCTAGACATGTGCAAAAGGAAAAAATTCGTTTCGTTTAGTTTCGTTTTAATTCGTTAATTAATTAATTTCGTTTAGTTAGATTCGTTACATTTGTTAAATTCGTTTTCGGATTTTGTTTAGTTTTCGACCGATTTTCGAATTCGAAAATATTTTGCGACCCGACTTTGGGTCCACGTATCTCGGGGTTACTTGGTGATAGAAACACCAAATTTGGATATGTTGTAGTGCTAGTTCTACTGTGTTTGCATACCAAATATGGGGCTTCTAGCTACAAGTGGCCCCGAGATATGTGGCCCCAAAGTCGGGTCGAAAAATGTCATTCTCTGCTGCAGAAAAGTGCTTGACATTTTGCGACCCGACTTTGGGGCCACATATCTCGGGGCCACTTATAGCTAGAAACCAAATTTGGTGTTTCTATCACCAAGTAACCCCGAGATACGTGGACCCAAAGTCGGGTAGCAAAAAATTTTCGAATTCGGTTGAAAAAATTTCAAATGCAATTGAAAAAATTTCAAATGCAGTTGAAATAATTTCAAATCATGTTGATACTATTTCAAGCGGATTCGAAAATATTTTGCGACCCGACTTTGAAAAAAAAAAATGAAATTGATTCTAACAGTCTGCAGAAGATCTGCAAAAAAAAAAGAAGTGAAATGGCTGTTAATAGTCTACAGGAGATCTGCTATTAAATTATATATGTTTTTTTATTCTGTTCTAATCTTTTCTATTTGAATTATAAATTTTGGAAGATGGTTATTATACACATCTGTCACATAAAAAAAAAGATGTGAAATGGCTGTCACGGATGTCGGTCGCAAGGCAAGTACATATGCTGTATGTCATTGTCCACTTGCCACAACACCTGCCACAAGTGCCAAGACACCTGCCACATGACCGGCCACGAGTGCCACGTGACCGACCACAAGTGCCACGTGACCTGCCCCGTGACCAAGTTGTGGATTGTCCACTTGCCATGTCACCTGCCACAAGTTATGGGGTTCCTAGCACCAAGTGACCCCAGATATGGGGGATATGTCAAGTACTTTTCTACAGCAGAGAATTACATTTTGTGACCCGACTTTGGGGCCACGTATCTCGGGGCCACTTATAGCTAGAAACCCCAAATTTGGTATGCAAACACAGTAGAACTAGCACTATAACCTCTCCAAATTCTGGTTGAAATTATTTCAACTGCATTAGAAACTATTTCAACCAGATTTGAAAATATTTCAACTGCATTAGAAACTATTTCAACCAGATTTGAAAATATTTCATCTGCATTAGAAACTATTTCTATCACTAAGTAACCCCGAGATACGTGGACCCAAAGTCAGGTGGCAAAATATTTTCGAATCCGGTTGAAATAGTTTTTAAATGCGGTTGAAATAATTTCAAATGCAGTTGAAATAATTTCGAATCATGTTGATACTATTTCAAGCGGATTCGAAAATATTTTGCCACCCGAATTTGAAAAAAAAAATGAAATTGATTCTAACAGTCTGCAAAAGATCTGCAAAAAAAAAGTGAAATGGCTGTTAATAGTCTACAGGAGATCTGCTAAAAAAAGAAATAGATGCTAATAGTCTGCAGGAGATCTGGTGAGAAAACGAAATAGATACTAATTGTCTGCAGGAGATCTGCAAAAAAAAAAAAGTGAAATGGTTGTTAATAGTCTACAGGAGATCTGCTAAAAAAAGAAATAGATGCTAATAGTCTGCAGGAGATCTGGTGAGAAAACGAAATAGATACTAATCGTCTGTAGTTGTAGTGCTAGTTCTACTGTGTTTGCATACCAAATTTGGGGTTTCTAGCTACAAGTGGCCCCGAGATACGTGGCCCCAAAGTCGGGTCACAAAATGTAATTCTCTGCTGCAGAAAAGTACTTGACATATCGCCCCTATCTTGGGGTCACTTGGTGCTAGGAACCCCACAATTTGTGGCAGGTGACGTGGCAAGTGGACTATCCACAACTTGGTCTCGTGGCCGGTCATGTGACACTCGTGGCCGGTCATGTGGCACGTGTGGCCGGTCACGTGGCACTCGTGGCAGGTGTCGTGCCACTCGTGGCAGGTGTCGTGGCACTTGTGGCAGGTGATGTGGCAAGTGGACAATGACATACAGCATATGTACTTGCCTTGCGATCGACATCCGTGTTAGACGTGCAAAAAGAAAAAAATTGTTTTGTTTCGTTTTAATTCGTTAATTAATTCATTTTGTTTAGTTAGATTCGTTAAATTCGTTTTCGGATTTTGTTTCGTTTTTGACCGAATTCGAAAAATCAGTCGCATTTTGAAATTATTTCAACCGGATTTAAAAATATTTCAACCGAATTTAAAAATATTTCTACTGGATTTGAAATTATTTCAACTGCATTAGAAACTATTTCAACCAGATTTGAAACAGTTTCTAATTCAGTTGAAATAGTTTCTAATGCAGTTGAAATATTTTCAAATCTGGTTGAAATAGTTTCTAATGCAGTTGAAATAGTTTCTAATGCAGATGAAATATTTTCAAATCTGGTTGAAATAGTTTCTAATGCAGTTGAAAAAGTTTCTAATGCAGTTGAAATAATTTCAACCAGATTTGAAAATATTTCAACTGCATTTGAAAATATTTCAACCGAATTCGAAAATATTTTGCGACCCGACTTTGGGTTCACGTATGTCGGGGTTACTTGGTGATATAAACCCCAAATTTGAAGAGATTGTAGTGCTAGTTCTACTGTGTTTGCATACCAAATTTGGGGTTTCTAGCTATAAGTGGCCCCAAAGTCGGGTGGGTCACAAAATGTAATTCTCTGCTGTAGAAAAGTACTTGACATATCCCCCATATCTGGGGGTCACTTGGTGCTAGGAACACCATAACTTGTGGCAGGTGACATGGCAAGTGGACAATCCACAACTTGGTCACGTGGCAGGTCACGTGGCACTTGTGGTCGGTCACGTGGCACTCATGGCAGGTGTCTTGGCACTTGTGGCAGGTGTTGTGGCAAGTGGACAATGACATACAGCATATGTACTTGCCTTGCGATCGAAATCCGTGACAGCCATTTCACATCTTTTTTTTTATGTGACAGATGTATATAAGTAAATAACCATCTTCCAAAATTTATAATTCAAATAGAAAAGATTAGAACAGAATAGAAAAAAATATATTAATTTAATAGCAGATCTCCTGTAGACTATTAACAGCCATTTCACTTTTTTTTTTTTTTTGCAGATCTTCTGCAGACTGTTAGAATCAATTTAATTTTTTTTTCAAAGTCGGGTCGCAAAATATTTTAGAATCCGCTTGAAATAGTATCAACGTGATTTGAAATTATTTCAACTGCATTTGAAATTTTTTCAACTGCATTTGAAATTTTTTCAACCGAATTCGAAAATATTTTGCGACCTGACTTTGGGTCCACGTATCTCGGGGTTACTTGGTGATAGAAATAGTTTCTAATGCAGATGAAATATTTTCAAATCTGGTTGAAATAGTTTCTAATGCAGTTGAAATAATTTCAACCAGATTTGAAAATATTTCAACTGCATTTGAAAATATTTCAACTGCATTTGAAAATATTTCAACTGCATTTGAAAATATTTCAACTGCATTTGAAATTATTTCAACCGAATTCGAAAATATTTTGCGACCCGAATTTGGGTCCACGTATCTCGGGGTCACTTGGTGATATAAACCCCAAAATTTGGAGAGGTTGTAGTGCTACTTCTACTGTGTTTGCATACCAAATTTGGGGTTTCTAGCTATAAGTGGCCCCGAGATATGTGGCCCCAAAGTCGGGTCACAAAATGTCAAGCACTTTTCTGCAGCAGAGAATGACATTTTTCGACCCGACTTTGGGGCCACATATCTCGGGGCCACTTGTAGCTAGAAACTTGGTATGCAAACACAGTAGAACTAGCACTATAACATATCCAAATTTGGGGTTTCTATCACTAAGTGACCCTGAGATATTTCGAATTTCGTCCGCGATTTTTCGATTCGAAAAAAATTCGGATTCGGTTAAATTCGTTAGTATTGTAATTCGGTAATTCGGATGCATCCGAATGTCCGAATAATGAAAAATTCGTCCGAATTTCGATTCGGAACATAACGAAATGCACATGTCTAGTGGGAGCTCGACTCAGGGAGTTCGCCCAGGTTTGGGTGGAGAATTGTGTAGATCAGTGGGCAGTTTCCACGGTCCTTCAGGGGCATTTCCGGAAATTCAGAAAGCACCCCCACTCTTTTCCTTCCAGCCCACCAAAATTCCAGCCTCCAAGGAGAAGAGGAAGATCCTTCTTCAGTATGTGCAATTCCTTATGCATCATCAAGCGGTAATAGCGGTTCCAGACTTGGAAAAACACTCAGGGTTCTATTCCCCAATCTTTTTGGTCCCCAAGAAGTCGGGCGGTTGGAGGCCCGTGTTGGACCTGAAGAGGTTGAACAAATACATTCAGGTAGAACATTTCAAGATGGAATCTTTAAACACGGTAATTCTATCAGTACAACCAGGGGTTTGAATGGTCTCTATAGACCTCCAAGACGCATACCTCCATATACCTATCCTGCAGCAGTTTCAGCCATTCCTATGACTTACACCTCAAGTTCCAATGCTTTCCTTTTGGGATCTCGACAGCTCCCAGGACCTTCACCAAGGTGCTAGTGGCAATCTTAGCTCCTCTTCGGGAAAAGGGGATCCTGGTACTACATTACCCAGACGACATCTTAATCCTGTCCCAGCACAAGGAGAGCCTAGAAATGCATGTACGAGTGGTCTAAGACACGCTGAGCAGATTCGGGTGATTGGTCAACTATTCCAAAAGTCAGCTCACACCCACACAGAAGATGACATATCTGGGTGCTTTTTTCAACACTCCCGAGAAAGCAGTGTCGCTACCATCAGAAAAGATTCCTGCGTTGATAACGAAAGTGAAGAAGGTGCTAGCAAGTCATTTCATGTCAGCATCGGATTGTCTGAGCCTGCTGGGTTCCCTGTCTTCTTGTATACCCATGGTGAAGTGGGCCAGGTGGCATATGCGGGGGTTCCAGCTGGTGTTTTTGTCGCAGTGGAGGAAGAATCACCTGGAACAGAGGATAATGATCACACCCTTAATAAAGTCCAGTCTTTGGTGGTGGACAAGGCTTTCCAATCTTCAGGTTCACTGCTCTCTGGGGCCCATCTCGTGGACCATTTTCACGTCGGATGCAAGTCGATTGGGCTGGGGAGCACATGTTCAGCACCAGCTGGTACAGGGAAGATGGCAATTCAACCCAAACAAAGTGGTGTCGAACATCTTGGAGGTAAGGGCAGCATGGATGGCAATTCTGAATTTGGCCTCCTACCTCAGAGGGAAATCCATACTTCTGCAGATGGACAACAGGGCGGTGGTGGCCTATGTCCAGAACCAGGGGGGAACCCACAGCAGGTCCCTTCTCAACGAGGTAGCCCCCATTCTGACCTGGGCCCAGGAGAATCTAGTCGACCTACGAGCCTCATATATCCCAGGGCTCGAGAATCAACTAGCCGACCATTTGTCAAGATCTTTTATCGACAACAACGATTGGTCCCTGAATCAGAGGGTCTTTCTTTGGATATGCCAGCAATGGGGCACTCCCCAAATAGATCTCTTTGCCTCCCCACTCAATGCAAAGACGCCTCTATTCTTCTCAAGATTCCCATCTCCGAGGTCAGCAGGAGTGGATGCTCTAGTCCAAACTTGGAGCTTCCGGAAAGGATATGCGTTTCCTCCGACCCCTCTGATATTGAGATTTCTTCAACGGCTGACAACAGAGAAGGTCACAGTCCTGGCGGTGATCCTGTATTGGCCCAAAAGGCCGTGGTTCACACTCCTAGTCAAGATGGCCTAGTGCAAACCGCTTCCCCTTCCACACATGAGCAACCTTCTGTCTCAGGACAATTTCTCTCATCCGCACCCAGAAATCCTACATTTGAGTGCCTGGAAGTTGAGCGGGAAAGGTTGGATAAGTTAGGATGTTCACCTAGTGTTATCCAAACACTACTGCAGGCAAGGAAGTCGTCTACTAATTCCACCTATTACAAGGTATGGAGGAAGTTTACAGAGCTGGCGGAGGCTAACCATTTTTATCCCCTGGAACCGGGAGTACAGAATATTCTTCTCTTTTTACAGAGCGGTTTGGATTTAGGTTTGGGCCTAAATACACTTAAGGTCCAGGTCTCAGCCCTTTCAGCTCTAACAGATACACGATGGGCACTAAACCCTCTTGTCGAACGCTTTTTGAAGGCAGTCCTAAGACTGCGGCCTCCCAGGAAGACGTTGTATCCCAAATGGGACTTGACTATTGGGCTTAATGCCTTATCAAATCCTCCTTTTGCTCCCACAAAAGAGTGCACTTTGGAGGACATCTCCTTGAAGACGGTGTTCCTGATCTTCAGGTCTAGTAACAGAAATCCAAGCTCTGGGGTCGCAAGAACCTTACACCACCTTTTTCCCAGATAGAGTGGTTTTGCAGCCCATTCATCAATTTGTTCCTAAGGTACCTTCGGTCTATCATCTCAATCAGGAATGGGTCCTTCTGGCATTCGGGGAGGATCCAACCTCCACAAGGCTTCACGAACTGGATATAGCTAGATCCTTGAGGCACTATTTTAGCACTAACGCAACAGTTGCGTAAAGATCAGAGACTGTTTTAACCACTTCCCGACCGCCCCCTGTATATATACGTCGGCAGAATGGCACGTACAGGCAGAATCACGTACCTGTACGTGACATTCTTCCGGCGGTTGGGGGGTCCGATCGGACCCCCCTCCGCCGGCGGGGACGGTCGGGATGGCTTCAGAAGCGATGCGGGACGAGGTAACGGCCAGTCGTTTCTGGCCACCCCCTCCCGATCGCTCTGACCAATGGGATTCGTCCGCTTCCTTCCCCTTCCTGTGTAATTGTAAACACAGGCAAGGGGAAGTGATGTCACGCTCCTCGTGTCGGTCTTTCTGACCGGGACGCCGAGCGGAGAAGACATCAAGTAAGTGCACAAACACTACACTGACACCAGGCACACATAGGCACACATTTCACCCCCCTGTCACCCCCTGATCACCCCCCAGATCACCCCCTGCCCCCCCTGTCACAGTGTCACTGATTGCAGTGATCATTTATTTTACTGATCACTGCATTTAGTGTCAGTGTGACTGCAATAACTGTCAGGGCAGTTAGTTTTAGGCCCCTTTAGGTCCAAGGTAGCCCCCGACCCCCCCCCCCCAATAAAGGTTTAACCCCTTGATTGCCCCCTAGGTAACCCTTTCACCCCCCTTTTGCCAGTGTCACTAAGCGATCGTTTTTTTTGATCGCTCTATTAGTGTCACTGGTGCCGCTAGGTAGCCAGTTTTTTTTTTAGGTAACCGCCAGGTTTATATAGGATTATAAATAGGTTTATAGGTCAGGTACCCCCATATTACAACCTAAATAAAGGTTTTAACCCCTTGATTGCCCCTAGAGTTAACTCTTTCACCAGTGATCACAGTATAAGTGTCACTGGTGACGCTGGTTAGCCAGTTAGTTATTTAGTTATTTAGGTTCCCCGTCAGGTTTTTATATAGTGTCAGGTACCCCCATATATTACCTAATAAAGGTTTTAACCCCCTGATTGCCCCTAGTTAACCCTTTCACCAGTGATCACCGTATAACTGTTACGGGTGACGCTGGTTAGTTAGCTTGTTTTTTTATACTGTCAGGGCACCCGCCATTTATTACCCAACTATCGGTTTAACCCCCTGATCGCCCGGCGGGTGATATCAATTAGGTGTTAGGGTCAAATAAGGTCTGCGTCGCCCCAGGTTAGTGCCAGTACCGCAAACACCCACGCGCAAAGCATACACCTCCCTTAGTGGTATAGTATCTGAACAGATCAATATCTGATCTGATCAGATCTATACTAGCGTCCCAGCAGTTTAGGGTTCCAAAAAACGCATTGTTAGCGGGATCAGCCCAGATACCTGCTAGCACCTGCGTTTTCCCCCTCCGCCCAGCCCAGCCCAGCCCACCCAAGTGCAGTATCGATCGATCACTGTCACTTCCAAAACACTAAGCACACATAACTGCAGCGTTCGCAGAGTCAGGCCTGATCCCTGCGATCGCTAACAGTTTTTTTTGGTAGCGTTTTGATTCATTCGCCAGCAGCCTAGGAGCTTTTTTTCCTGTGAATCTCACTAGTGTACTACTAAATTTAGAGCCCAAAATGGCAAATCGCAAGTACACTAGTGAACAGGCCTACTTGTTTCTGAGTATGTCAGATAGTGAAGAGGAGGTCACTCATCTGTCAGAATCAGGCTCAGAATACGATCCAGTAGACGACAGCGGCTCCATGACAGATAGCTCTGGCGACGAAGGTGTGGTCCCTGCTAAGGTCAGGCGTACCCGATCCCGATCTTCTGATGTTGTTGAGGTGCAGGAACCGCAGGTCTCTCGTATGGAGCAGAGAAGTACTAGCGCCGCTATTCCTTCTGGTGAACTGGCAAGCACCAGCGGCCTAGTACACCCTGGACGTAGTCAAACCAGCACTGCAGTAACACTTGGTGACGTGGCGAGTCCCATAAGTGCAGTTCAAGCTGGCGAGGTGGCAAGCACAAGTAGTGTCCCGCTGCCACCAAGAAGAAGACAAAGGCAGGCCCGTCGATCACATAGTGTCCTTCCTGCAGAATTCGCCAATCCTGATTGGGTGCCCACCACTTCTGCAGAACCCGTACTTCCCCCATTCACTGGCCAACCCGGTATTCAGGTGGAAACAGCTGATTTTAAGCCATCCGATTTTTATTCGCTGTTTTTCACGGAAGATCTCTATAGATCTATTGTGGACCAAAGTAATATATACGCTGGTCAACACATCGCCGCTAATCCCCAAGTGCCTTCCCTTGCCAGAGATTGGAAACCAATTACGGTTTCCGAATTTAAGACCTTTCTGGGCCTTTCCCTCAACATGGGCATACACAAATTCCCGACTCTGAGGTCTTATTGGTCCACCTCACCGCACCACCATATGCCCGTGTTCTCTGCCTCCATGTCCAGGGCACGATACGAACAGATCTTGCGGTTCATGCACTTCAGTGACAATGAACTTTGTCGTCCTCGTGGAGACCCTGAATTTGATCGGCTCTACAAAATTCGGCCCCTCATAAACCACTTCAACCAATGTTTTGCAGCCTTGTTTACGCCCAATCAAGTTGTCTGCGTTGACGAGTCCCTGATTAAGTTTTCTGGCCGCTTGTCTTTCAAACAGTTCCTTCCCAGCAAGCGTGCCAGATACGGGGTCAAGCTCTACAAGCTCTGTGACAGGGCAACAGGCTATACGTGGAGCTTTTCGGTTTATGAGGGAAAAGATAGTCACGTAGAGCCGGAGAACTGTCCAGATTACATAGGGAGCGCTGGCAAGATAGTGTGGAACTTGGTGTCACCCTTATTCGGAAAGGGGTACCACTTGTACGTGGACAATTATTACACGAGCGTGCCACTGTTTAGTCACTTGTTTGATCATCAGATTGGAGCATGTGGCACCGTGCGACTTAATCGCCGGGGCTTTCCCCAGCGGCTTGTAGATTCCCGTCTTAGGCTGGGGGAGAGAGCCTGCTTGAAGTGTAATAACTTGCTCGCTGTGAAGTGGAGGGATAATAGGAATGTTTTCGTTCTTACCTCCCTTCATGCAGACACGACAGTCCAAATTCGTACGGCGGCTGGTGTTGTGACGAAACCCCTCTGTATCCACGAATACAACCTTAATATGGGGGGGGGGGGGGGTGGACCTCAACGACCAGTTGTTGGCGCCGTACCTAGTTGTCCGTAAGGCTAGACGCTGGTACAAAAAAGTGTCTATTTATTTATTCCAATTGGCTTTGCTGAATGCTCATGTGCTATACGGAGCTTCAGGCGGGACGTTACCCTTCCTTGAATTCCAGGGAGCGGTTGTCATGGAACTCCTGTATCCAGGCGATTCCACACCTCACCATCCCCTACCAAATGCAGTAAGCCGGCTGCATGAGAGGCATTATCCTCATGTCCTCCAGAGTACCCCTACCCAACGAGCCCCCCAAAGAAGATGTCGTGTCTGTAGCAAGCGCGGATTTAGGCGTGACACCCGTTATTATTGTCCACGCTGTCCTGACAATCCTGGTCTCTGCGTTGGTGAATGCTTTGAACGCTACCACGAACTAGTGAGGTATTAGCGTAGGGTACAGCATTTCACAGGCTAGGATACACTTTCACAGGGTCTCAAGAATGCCATCGCATTTTGAGACCCGACCGTTGCAGTTAAAATTATAGTTACAGGGTCTCAAGAATGCCATCGCATTTTGAGACCCGACCGTTACAGTTAAAATTATAGTTATAGTTTAAAAAAAAAGTGTAAAAAAAAAAAAAAAAAAAAAAAAAAAAGTACAAAAAAAAAAAAAACCCCAAAAAAAATATAAAATAAAAAACCAAAAATAGTTGTCGTTTTATTGTTCTCTCTCTATTGTTGCTCTTTTTTACTCTATTCTATTCTGCAATGTTTTATTATGTTTTATCATGCTTGCTTTTCAGGTATGTTTTATTGTTAACCATTTTTTTGTTTTCAGGTGCGCCATTCAGTTGCAGCGCGGATTTATTTATCTTGACAGCAACAGCGTTTGCTCCCACGATACATAAAGCCGCGACTCCAACACTGTAGGAGGTGATTTCACCACCACAGTTAAAAAAAAGAGCATATATGCCGAAGCATGGGGGCAGCAGAGGGCGGAGGAGCGATTTTGCTCCTAATGCCACGTACATACGGTCGAAAAAAGTCCGACCATGTGTACGTGGCATAACTTTTTTGCGGGAGGATGCCCCCATGCTTCGGCATATATATATTTTAGGCACCGGTTGCGTTAACAAAATGTTTTATTTTTTACTATGTTTTTTTTTTTGGTATTTGCTTTGCAGGTATGGTATGGTAAGGTCTTACTGTTATACTCTAATGTTACTTTGTTTTAATGTTAACCATTATTTGCTTAGCAGGTACGCCATTCAGTTGCAGCGTGGATTTATTTATCTTGACAGCAACAGCGTTTGCTCCCACGATACATAAAGCCGCGACTCCAACGCTGTAGGAGGTGATTTCACCACCACAGTTAAAAAAAAGAGCATATATGCCGAAGCATGGGGGCAGCAGAGGGCGGAGGAGCGATTTTGCTCCTAATGCCACGTACATACGGTCGAAAAAAGTCCGACCATGTGTACGTGGCATAACTTTTTTGCGGGAGGATGCCCCCATGCTTCGGCATATATATATTTTAGGCACCGGTTGCGTTAACAAAATGTTTTATTTTTTACTATGTTTTTTTTTTGGTATTTGCTTTGCAGGTATGGTATGGTAAGGTCTTACTGTTATACTGTAATGTTACTTTGTTTTAATGTTAACCATTATTTGCTTAGCAGGTACGCCATTCAGTTGCAGCGTGGATTTATTTATCTTGACAGCAACAGCGTTTGCTCCCACGATACATAAAGCCGCGACTCCAATGCTGTAGGAGGTGATTTCACCACCACAGTTAAAAAAAAGAGCATATATGCCGAAGCATGGGGGCAGCAGAGGGCGGAGGAGCGATTTTGCTCCTAATGCCACGTACATACGGTCGAAAAAAGTCCGACCATGTGTACGTGGCATAACTTTTTTTGCGGGAGGATGCCCCCATGCTTCGGCATATATAAATGGTGCATGTATGCCCATCATTAGAAGTGGGTGGATGAAGGGAGGTATTCTAATGGTGGGCATACCCACCGCGCCATTGGGAAATTGGGAAAGCATTTTATCACACCGATCTTGGTGTGGTCAGATGCTTTGAGGGCACAGGAAAGATCTAGGGTCTAATAGACCCCAATTTTTTCAAAAAAAGAGTACCTGTCACTGCCTATTGCTATCATAGGGGATATTTACATTCCCTGCGATAACAATAAAAATGACAACTAAGAAAAAAAAAATGGAAGGAACAGTTTAAAAATAAAATAAAAAAGCTAAATAAAAAGAAAAACTAAAAAAAAAAAAAAAAAAAAAAAGCACCCCTGCCCCCCCTTCTTTTGCGCAAAGGCGAACACAAGCGTTGGTCTGGCGTCATATGTAAACAGCAATTGCACCATGCATGTGAGGTATCACCGCGAAGGTCAGATCGAGGGCAGTAATTTTAGCAGTAGACCTCCTCCGTGAATCTAATGTGGTAACCTGTAAAGGCTTTTAAAGGCTTTTAAAAATGTATGTAGTTTGTCGCCACTGCGTGTTTGTGCGCAATTTTAAAGCATGTCGTGTTTGGTATCCATGTACTCGGCCTAAGATCATATTTTTTATTTCATCAAAAATTTGAGCAATATAGTGTGTTTAAGTGCATTAAAATAAAAAAAAGTGTATTTTTTCCACAAAAAATGCGTTTGAAAAATCGCTGCGCAAATACTGTGTGGAAAAAAAAAATGCAACACCCACCATTTTAATCTGTAGGGCCTTTGCTTTAACAATATATATAGTGTTTGGGGGTTCAACGTAATTTTCTTGCAAAAAAAAAATATGTTTTCATGTAAACAAAAAGTGTCAGAAAGGGCTTTATCTTCAAGTGGTTAGAAGAGTGGGTGACGTGTGACATAGGCTTCTAAATGTTGTGCATAAAATGCCAGGACAGTTCAAACCCCCCCCCCAAATGACCCCATTTTGGAAAGTAGACACCCCAAGCTATTTGCTGAGAGCAATGTTGAGCCCATTAAATATTTTTTTTTTTGGTCCCAAGAGATTGAATAATGAAAAAAAAAAAAAATAATATTTTTTTTTACAAAAACTTGTCACTAAATGATATATTGCTCAAACATGCCATGGGCATATGTGGAGATACACCCCAAAATACATTCTGTTGCTTCTCCTGAGTACGGGGATACCACATGTGTGGGACTTTTTGGGAGCCTAGCCGCGTACGGGACCCCAAAATCCAAGCACCGCTTTCAGGCTTTCTAAGGGTGTAATTTTTTTATTTCACTCCTCACTGCCAATCACAGTTTCGGAGGCCATGGAATGCCCAGATGGCACAAACCACCCCCAAATGACCCCATTTTGGAAAGTAGACACCCCAAGCTATTTGCTGAGAGGTATGGTGAGTATTTTGCAGATCTCGCTTTTTGTCACAATGTTTTGAAAATTGAAAAAAAAAGAAAAAAAAAATTTTTTTTTTCTTTACTTTCTTCATTTTCAAAAACACATGAGAGCTGTAAAATACTCACCATGCCTCTCAACAAATAGCTTGGGGTGTCTACTTTCCAAAATGGGGTCATTTGGGGGGGTTTTGTGCTATTTTGGCATTTTATGGCCTTCGAAACTGTGATAGGTAGTGAGGAGTGAAATCAAAAATTTGCACCCTTAGAAATCCTGAAGGCGGTGCTTGGGTTTCGGGGCCCCGTACGCGGCTAGGCTCCCAAAAAGTCCCACACATGTGGTATCCCCATACTCAGGAGAAGCAGCAAAATGTATTTTAGGGTGCAATTCCACATATAACCATGGCATGTGTGAGCAATATATCATTTAGTGACAACTTTTTGAATAAATTTTTTTTATTTTTTTTTTTTGTCTTTATTCAATCACTTGGGACTAAAAAAAAAAATATTCAACGGGCTCAACATGCCTCTCAGCAAATAGCTTGGGGTGTCTACTTTCCAAAATGGGGTCATTTGGGGGGTTTTGTGCAATTTTGGCATTTTATGGCCTTCGAAACTGTGATAGGTAGTGAGGAGTGAAATCAAAAATTTACACCCTTAGAAATGCTGAAGGTGGTGCTTGGGTTTCGGGGCCCCGTACGCGGCGAGGCTCCCAAAAAGTCCCACACATGTGGTATCCCCGTACTCAGGAGAAGTGGCAAAATGTATTTTGGGGTGCAATTCCACATATAACCATGGCATGTGTGAGCAATATATCATTTAGTGACAACTTTTTGAATACATTTTTTTTTTTTTTTTTTTTTTGTCTTTATTCAATCACTTGGGACTAAAAAAAAAAATATTCAATGGGCTCAACATGCCTCTCAGCAAATAGCTTGGGGTGTCTACTTTCCAAAATGGGGTCATTTGGGGGGGTTTTGTGCCATCTTGGCATTTTATGGCCTTCAAAACTGTGATAGGTAGTGATAGGTAGTGAGGAGTGAAATCAAAAATTTATGCCCTTAGAAATCCTGAAGGCGGTGCTTGGTTTTCGGGGTCCCGTATGCGGATAGGCTCCCAAAAAGTCCCACACATGTGGTATCCTCGTACTCAGGAGAAGCAGCAGAATGTATTTTGGGGTGTAATTCCACATATGCCCATGGCATGTGTGGGCAATATATCATTTAGTGACAACTTTGGGCAAAAAAAAAAAAGTTTGTAATATTCCCTCAACTTGTGGCAAAATATAAAATATTCCATGTACTCAACATGCCTCTCAGCAAATAGCTTGGGGTGTCTACTTTCCAAAATGGGGTCATTTGGGGGGGTTTTGTGCTATTTTGGCATTTTATGGCCTTCAAAACTGTGATAGGTAGTGAGGAGTGAAATCAAAAATTTGCACCCTTAGAAACCCTGAAGGCGTTGATTGGGTTTCGGGGCCCCGTGCGCGGCTAGGCTCCCAAAAAGTCCCACACATGTGGTATCCCCATACTCGGGAGAAGCAGCAAAATGTATTTTGGGGTGCATCTTCACATATAACCATGGCATGTGTGAGCAATATATCATTTAGTGACAACTTTATGAAAAAAAATTTTTTTTTTTTTTTTTTTTTGTCTTTATTCAATCCCTTGGGACTAAAAAAAAAAATATTCAATGGGCTCAACATGCCTCTCAGCAAATAGCTTGGGGTGTCTACTTTCCAAAATGGGGTCATTTGGGGGGGTTTTGTACTTCCCTGCCATTTTAGCACCTCAAGAAATGAGATAGGTAGTCATAAATTAAAAGCCGTGTAAATTCCAGAAAATGTACTCTAGTTTGTAGACGCTATAACTTTTGCGCAAACCAATAAATATACGCTTATTGGCATTTTTTTTACTAAAGACATGTGGCTGAATACATTTTGGCCCAAATGCTTGACTAAAATTGAGTTTATTAGATTTTTTTTATAACAAAAAGTAGAAAAATCTCTTTTTTTTTCAAAATTTTCGCTCCTTTTCCGTTTATATCGCAAAAAATAAAAATCACAGAGGCAATCAAATACCATCAAAAGAAAGCTCTATTTGTGGGAAGAAAAGGACGCAAATTTCGTTTGGTTACAAAATTGCATGACCGCGCAATTACCAGTTAAAGTAGTGCAGTGCGAAATTGAAAAAAGACCTCTGGTCCTTTGGCTGCCAAATGGTCCGGGGCTGAAGTGGTTAACCACTTACCCACTGGGCACTTAAACCCCCTTCCTAACCAGACCAATTTTCAGTGCTCTCACACTTTGAATGACAATTACTCCGTCATGCAACACTGTACCCAAATGAATTTTGTGTCCTTTTTTCACACAAATAGAGCTTTCTTTTGGTGGTATTTAATCACCGCTGGGATTTTTAATTTTTGCGCTATAAATCAAAATATACTGAAAATTCGGTAAAAAATAAAAATAAAAATTCTTTGTTTCTATTAAAATTTATTGCAGAATATTGGCAGAGTATTGGCGAGTATTGGCGAGTATTGGCAAAGTATTGGCGAGTATTGGCGAGTATTGGCGAGTATTGGCAGAGTATTGGCGAGTATTGGCAGAGTATTGGCGAGTACTGGCAGAGTATTGCAGTGTTGCACAGTGGTGGCAGAGCATTGCACAGTGGTTGCAGAGCATTGCAGTGGTGGCAGAGCGTTGCACAGTGGTTGCAGAGCGTTGCACAGTGGTTGCAGAGTATTGCACAGTGGTTGCGGAGTATTGCACAGTGGGGGCAGAGCGTTGCACAGTGGTTGCAGAGCGTTGCACAGTGGTTGCAGAGCGTTGCACAGTGGGGGCAGAGTATTGCACAGTGGTTGCAGAGCATTGCACAGTGGTTGCAGAGTATTGCACAGTGGTGGCAGAGCATTGCACAGTGGTTGGTGGCAGAGCATTGCACAGTGGTTGGTGGCAGAGCATTGCACAGTGGTTGGTGGCAGAGCATTGCACAGTGGTGGCAGAGCATTGCACAGTGGTTGCAGAGCATTGCACAGTGGTTGGTGGCAGAGCATTGCACAGTGGTGGCAGAGCATTGCACAGTGGTGGCAGAGCATTGCACAGTGGTTGCAGAGCATTGCACAGTGGTGGCAGAGTATTGCACAATGGTGGCAGTGTATTGACCAGCGCTGTGGGCACTACACATCCAGCCCACAGTGCTGGTCCCGTCTCTCCCCCTCTCCGCTTCTCTCCTCTCTGTACCGATCGGTACAGAGAGGAGAGGGAGGAACCGGCGTCATGACGTGACGCCGGTTTGTGTACATGTGATCGCTCCGTCATTTGACGGAGCGATCACGTGGTAAACGGCCGCTATCAGCGGCTGTTTACCGTGATCCGTGATGCGCCGGGTCCTCGGGACCCGGCGGTCACGGATGTTCCCGAGTGCGCGGGAACAAGTTTCTGGGAGGACGTCCGTAGGACGTCCTCCCAGGATAAGCCGACCGCGCTGTAGCCGTCTTTTGACTATAGCGCGGTCGGCATGTGGTTAAATATGGTACCTGGGGGGTGTCTAAAGTATGCCTGTGAAGTTGCATGTGTTTCCCGTGTTTAGAACTGTCCCTGCACAAAATGACATTTGTAAAAAAAAAAGAAGCCATTTAAAACTGCTTGCGGCTTTAATGTCAGGTCTTGTCCTGGCAATATGGATGAAAATATTTGAGAAAAATGTCATGGCTACCCCATCAAACCCCCCCCCCCCCCCCCCCCCCACCCCAGCCCAGACCTTTGGGTCTTGTATGGATATTAAGGGGGACCCTGCACCCAAAATAAAACCCTATACCTACAACCCTATATACTCTGAACAGCAGTATACAGGCGGTGCAAACAAGACAGGGACTGTAGGTTTGTTCTTAAGTAGAATCTGTTTGTAATTTTAAACAGGTACATTTTTAAGTGTAGCTCCATCCAAAAAAAATCTATTTTTAAGCTTTTTGGAGAACATAGGGAAGGGTTATCACCCCTGTAACATTTGTTTTGCTGTCTGTGCACTGTGTGGGCAGAAGGGCAGATACAGGGTAAGGTGGTTTAGTGTGCTGTGCTATAGTCACACAGCACACACACACTAACTCCTGCAGATGGCTGGATTGGTAGAGAACAGGGCAGATACAGGGTAAGGTGGTTTAGTGTGCTGTGCTGTACTCACACAGCACACACACACTAACTCCTGCAGATGGCTGGATTGGTAGAGAACAGGGCAGATACAGGGTAAGGTGGTTTAGTGTGCTGTGCTATACTCACACAGCACACAGACACACTAACTCCTGCAGATGGCTGGATTGGTAGAGAACAGGGCAAATACAGGGTAAGGTGGTTTAGTGTGCTACTGCTGTGCTATACTAACACAGCACACACACACACTAACTCCTGCAGATGGCTGGATTGGTAGAGAACAGCACTGAGAAGAACACACTATCCCTGCCTATTTTTCCTCTTTCCCTAGAATTTCCCCACAAAGTAATGATTCAAATACACTGTGTACATGTACAGTACACTATCACTGTTCCTAACGCCGGAACACACTACACGAGGCCGCCGATTGCAGGATGCCTGTGGCCAATTATAGCTCAGGGGGTTTAGTACATGCCCCACACTATATAAGGCCGCCGCGCCAGCGGCCTTGGTAGTGTGTTCCGGCGTTAGTCAGTGACAGTGTCAGTGACATTATCTGCTGTGTTATTCATTCTGCTGAGTGCTGACATTATCTGCTGTGATTCTGGGGATTAGTGTAGTGTGTGCGTGCTGTTAGTACAGCACTGCAGTATCACATTAAACCACCTTTACCCTTCTGGCCTGTTGTCATCTAAGGCAGCCATCTGAGGCTAATAAATTGACGGATCCCGTAACACAGAGAACAGTCATTCATTGAAAGTCATTGATTAAAAAAAGTAATTGATAAAAAAAAAGCATGGGGGTCCCCCCAAATTCAATTACCAGGCCCTTCAGGTCTGCTATGGATATTAACCACTTCACGACCGCTCACTGTCATTTTTTTGAAGAGGGATATCAGCGGTAACGGCAGCAGCTGCTGCCACAACCGAGGTATCCCTCTTTACAGTGAGCGGTCCCCTTTCCGATAATGGTGGTCATCGCGGCGGATTCGCCGCGAGATCACCGTTATCGGCGGCGGGAGAGGTGCCCCCCCCTCCCGCCGCTCTCCCGTGCCTTCCGCCGCTTACCGGAACCGTCGGCAGCGGCGGAGGCGATCGGGTCCGTTCCCTGCCTGTGTATAGAGATGAGTGAGGCTAAGATGGCCGCCACTCATCTCTATACCATAGGAGGGCGGAAGCGACGTCAAAAACGTCACTTCCGCCCATACGTCTTAAAGGGAAATTTACAAATGTCATTTTTTTTAAATGATATTTTTTTTATTTTTATTTTTTTTCCCATTGAAGTCCAAATATGAGATCTGAGGACTTTTTGACCCCAGATCTCATATTTAAGAGGACCTGTCATGCTTTTTTCTATTACAAGGGATGTTTACATTCCTTGTAATAGGAATAAAAGTGATCAATTTTTTTTTTTTTTAAAACTGTGTAAAAAATAATACAATTAAGTAAAATAAATAATAAAAAACAAAAAAAATTTTTTTAAAACACCCCGTCCCGACGAGCTCGCGCGCAGAAGCGAACGCATACGTGAGCAGCGCCCGCATATGTAAACGGTAGTCAAACCACACATGTGATGTATCGCCGCGATCGGTAGAGCGAGAGCAATAATTCTAGCCATAGACCTCCTCTGTAACTCAAAAAATGCAACCTGTAGAATTTTTTAAATGTCACTTATGGAGATTTTTGAGGGTAAAAGTTTGACGCCATTCCACGAGCGGCCGCAATTTTGAAGCGTGACATGTTGGGTATCAATTTACTCGGCGTAACATTATCTTTCACAATCCAAAAAAAATTTGGGCTAATTTTATGGTTGTCTTATTTTTTTATTCAAAAAAGTGACTTTTTTCCAAAAAAAGTGCGCTTGTAAGACCGCTGCGCAAATACGGTGTGAAAAAAAGTATTGCAACGACCGCCATTTTATTCTCTAGGATGTTAGAAAAAACACAATATATAATGTTTGGGGGTTCTAAGTCATTTTCTAGCAAAAAAAACAGTTTTAAACATGTAAACACCTAAAATCCAAAACGAGGCTGGTCTGGAAGTGGTTAAGGGGAACCCCTCAAAGCACCTTGTCCCCATGTTGATGAGGACAAGGGCCTCTTCCCCACAACCCTGGCCATTGGTTGTGGGGGTCTGCGGGCGGGGGGCTTACCCCTACCATTTCACCAAAAAAGTGACAAAAATGGTAAAAATGACAGGAGACGGTCTTTGACAATTACTTTATTAAAATCTTCTTTCATCTTCTTTCTTCTGGTCTTCTTCCTTCTTCCTTTCTTCATCCTTCGGTTTCCTTATCTTCTCCTTCTGGCATCTTCTTTCATCTTCTTCTTCCATCTTCTTCTTCCTCCGATCCGCTTCTTCTTGCTCTGGTCTTCTCGTCCGGCATCTTCTTCCACGGCGTCGGTGTCTCTTCTTGGGCCGCTCCGCGCAATGGGAGGCTCCCACTATGCGGATCGGAGGAAGAAGAAGATGGAAGAAGAAGATGGAAGAAGAAGATGAAGAAACGGAAGGATGAAGAAAGGAAGAAGGAAGAAGACCAGAAGAAAGAAGATGAAAGAAGATTTTAATAAAGGAATTGTCAAAGACCGTCTCCTGTCATTTTTACAATTTTTGTCACTTTTTTGGTGAAATGGTAGGGGTACTTTTGTACCCCCTCACCATTTTACACAGGGGGGGGATCTGGGGGACCCCTTGTTAAAGGGGGCTTCCAGATTCCGATAAGCCCCCCGCCCGCAGACCCCCACAACCAATGGCCAGGGTTGTGGGGAAGAGGCCCTTGTCCTCATCAACCTGGGGACAAGGTGCTTTGAGGGGTCACAGACCCCCAAAGCACCCTCCCAATGTTGAGGGCGTGTGGCCTGGTACGGTTCAGGAGGGACGGGGGGCCGCTCTCGTCCCCCCCTCTTTTCCTGCGGCCTGCCAGGTTGCGTGCTCGGATAAGGGTCTGGTATGGATTTTGAGGGGGACCCCACGCCATTTTTTTTTTTTGGCCGGGGTTCCCCTTAAAATCTATCCCAGACCTGAAGGGTCTGGTATGGATATTTAGGGGGACCCCTACGTCATTTTTTTTTTATTTGAAGCGGGGTTCCCCTTAATATCCATAGCAGACCTGAGGGGCCTGGTAATTGAATTTGGGGGGACCCCCACGCTTTTTTTTAAAAATGTTTTTTTTTTTTTTTATCAATGACTTTTAATGAATGACTGTTCTCTGTGTTACGGGAGTCGGCAATTCATTAGCCGCGAGTGATTTTAAATAGCTTTTTTTCCTGCAAAAATGACACTTTGTGCAGGGACAGTTCGAAGCACGCGCCCCTTCAAAGGCATACTATAGACACCCCCCAGGTACGAAATTTAAAGAAATATTACACTTTTATTGTTTCACATTAAGCATTATTAAAATCACTGCTCCTGAAAAAACGGACGTTTTTAAAAAAAAATTTGCATTGATACATGTCCCCTGGGGCAGGACCCAGGTCCCCAAACACTTTTTATGACAATAACATGCATATTAGCCTTTAAAATTAGAACTTTTGATTTCGAACGTTCGCGTCCATTGTAATTAATAGGGTTCGAATGTTTGCGCGAACTTTCGGTCCGTTCGCAGGTTCTGGTGCGAACCGAACCCGGGGGTGTTCGGCTCATCCCTACTCAAGACAATCCTATTCTAATTGTGGGCAATTGAGGGAAACCAAGTGAGTGTTAGAACCCCTGCTTGTCTTTTTTTAGGTGGGGCTTTGCGTCCCTTTTCTAAAAATTGGCTTCACTTCCTGTCACATAGCCAAACAGGTAGTAAGGGTAAAACCCTACCAATGTCTTTCCTTGGGGACACACAGGTCAATCTAACTAGTGTCCCCCTTAGGCAAATTGCACTCTAGCACTTTGTTGTGTACACCCCAAATTATTAGGTATTTTGGGTTTTATTAACTACTTGCCTACCAGCCACGAACACCTCCTTACTGACCAAGCCATTTTTCAGCTTTCAGCGCTGTCGCATTTTGAATGACAAATGCGCGGTCATGCAACGCTGTACCCAAATAAAATTTTTATCATTTTTTCCCCACAGATAGAGCTTTATTTTGGTGGTATTTGATCACCTCTGCGGTTTTTATTTCTTGCGCTATAAACAAAAGAAGAGGGACAAGTTTGAAAAAACATAATATTTTTTACTATTTATTATAATAAATATCCAATTTTTTTTTTTTTTTTTAAACAAATTTTTTCCTCAGTTTAGGCCAATACGTATTCTTCTACATATTTTTGGTAAAAAAAATCGCAATAAGCGTATATTGATTGGTTTGCGCAAAAGTTATAGCGTCTACAAAATAGGGGATAGATTTATAGCATTTTTATTATTATTTTTTTTTTTACTAGTAATGGCGGCGATTTGCGATTTTTATCGTGACTGCGACATTGCGGCGGACACTTCGGACACTTTTGACTCATTTTTAGGACCATTCACATTTATACAGCGATCCGTGCTATAAAAATGCATTGATTACTGTATAAATGTGACTGGCAGGGAAGGGGTTAACGCTAGGGGCGCTGCAGGGGTTAATGTGTACCCTATCTTGGTGATTCTTACTGTGGGGGGAGGGGACTGACTGGGGGAGGAGACCGATCGGTGTCCCTATGTACAAGGGACACACCATCGGTCTCCTCTCCTCTGACAGGACGTGGATCTGTGTGTTTACACACACCGATCCACGTCCTGCTCGATTACCGGGCAATCGCGGGTGCCTGGCGGTCATCGCGACCGCCGGGCACGCGCACCGAGGCCCCAGCTACGCGGCGGGCGCGCGCGCGCGCCTCCCGCGCGCGCGCGCGCCCCCCAGTGGCCGAATTGTAGACGACGTCATATGACGGCGTCCCGCCACAGTAGCTGAACCGTCCCGCCGTCATTTGACAGTGGGCGGTCAGCAAGTGGTTAAAGGCAAATCCACTCTGAAATACAAGTGTAATCGCTGTAAATCTGAGGGGAAGCACTGGTGATTTTATCATCCAATCATGTAGAAGTAAAGATGCTGTTTTTTTTTTTATTTTCCTTGCATGTCCCCTTCGGATCTCCAGCAACTGCACTTCCAAGTGCACTTGTAGTGCAAAGTGTATTTGTCTTTAGTAAATAAACCCCAAAGTCCCAGATACCTAATAATTTGGGGTGTACACAGCAAAATGCTAGAGTGCAATTTACCTAATGGGGAAACTATTTAGATTGACCTGTGTGTCACCAAGAAAAGACATTGGTAGGGTTTTACCCTCACTTCCTGATTGGCTATGTGACAGGAAGTGAATACAATTAAAGGAAAAACTGGCAACATTTGGGAGGTGTCTTCACCTTATCAGTGGTGCAGACATCCCCACAAACTGACAAGACTTCTAATCCCTCGGCACTCTACCCCCAAGCAAAAATAAGAAAGGATTTCATTTAGTTTAACTTTGCAAAGACACATTCCTAAGTTCAACTGTGATGCATACCAATTAATGTATGAACTGGTGCAGTGCCTTCTTCTTAGTAAATCACCCCCACAGCTCGCAGATAGCAACAGTGCGATCTGCTGCAGATGTGCTGAAAAAGGCCCAGACAGCTGAGCTTTGGGGAGTGGGCCGGGAGATAACAGCTGCAGAATGTGATGGAGTAGGGTAGCTGCTCTCTACTCTTTCTTGATGTCGGCCTCCTTAAGGTTATGCCACCTCACCTTCAGTTTCCTCCTCTGCTCTATCTGGCACCCAACTCCCATCAGTGACCTCATCATCATCTCCATCTCCTCCATCATCATTACCACTGGAGACAACTTGGCAATACGTTGCAGCTGGGGGAACATGAATGCCAATTTGCCTACCAGTGTTCTCCCCTCTCTCTAGGCTCATGTTCCTGTCATCCTCAACCTCAGAACCAACATCTGAATCCAGTAATGGCTGGGCATCATTGAGGAGCAAGTGGCTGACACTGTGGTCAAATAACTCAGCTGACTCCTCAATGGCTGATGTTGGGGCTATGGCAGGAATAGATGTGGACAAGGTGGCAGGTTTATCCACTCTGGCAACTGCAGGGGACTGCACACTTGTCTCTGCTTGCATGACAGAGGATTAGGAGGATGGGGAAGATTTAGTAAGCCAGTCCACCACCTCCTCTGCATGCTGTGGCTGGATAGCACAGGCAAACTCACTAGGGTAATGATGCCCTGCCTGAGGACTGACCACCACGTCCACCTTTACATTTGTTGCTGGCCCCCTTACAGAGCCAAAGGAACGTCTGCCTCTCCTTGTTGTCCTCCCAGACATTATTGGGAGGGACAGGGCAGTGCTTATAAGCAAATGTAAAGAAGAAGTTGAAATCTGTACGTAGATGCACTTTAATCAATGTAAAGTGGTGTTTGGTGCACCTTAATTTGAGTACTCACACTACACAGACACACTCCATGGATACACTATAATATACTGCAATATAATGCACCAAACGTACAGTGACACACAGAACTATATGGCATTAAACTGACAGTAATGCACACAAAACTATATGACGTTAAACTGGCAGTAGCGCACACAGAACTATATGGCTTTAAACTGGCAGTAACGCACACAAAACTACAAGGCGTTAAACTGGCAGTAACGTACACAGAAGTAAATGGCGTTAAACTGGCAGTAACGCACACAGAACTATATGGCGTTAAACTGGCAGTAACGCACACAGAACTATATGGCATTAAACTGGCAGTAATGCACAAAAAACGATATGCGTTAAACTGGCAGTAACGCACACAAAACTACAAGGCGTTAAACTGGCAGTAACGTACACGGAAGTAAATGGCGTTAAACTGGCAGTAACGCACACAGAACTATATGGCGTTAAACTGGCAGTAACGCACACAGAACTACAGTGGTGTGAAAAAGTGTTTGCCCCCTTCCTCATTTCCTGTTCCTTTGCATGTTTGTCACACTTAAGTGTTTCGAAACATCAAACCAATTTAAACAATAGTCAAGGACAACACAAGTAAACACAAAATGCAATTTGTAAATGAAGGTGTTTATTATTAAAGGTGAAAAAAAATCCAAACCATCATGGCCCTGTGTGAAAAAGTGATTGCCCCCCTTGTTAAAACATACTATAACTGTGGTTGTCCACACCTAAGTTCAATTTCTCTAGCCACACCCAGGCCTGATTATTGCCACACCTGTTCACAATCAAGGCATCACTTAAATAGGAGCTGCTTGACACAGTAAGGTCCACCAGAAGATCCTTAAAAGCTACACATCATGCCGAGACCTAAAGAAATTCAGTAACAATTGAGAAAGAAAGTAATTGAGATCTATCAGTCTGGAAAGGGTTATAAAGCCATTTCCAAAGCTTTGGGAATCCAGCGAACCACAGTGAGAGCCATTATCCACAAATGGCGAAGACATGGAACAGTGGTGAACCTTCCCAGGAGTGGCCGGCCACCCAAAATTACCCCAAGAGCGCAGCGACGACTCATCCAAGAGGTCACAAAAGACCCCACAACAACGTCCAAGGAACTGCAGGCCTCACTTGCCTCAGTTAAGGTCAGCGTTCATGCCTCCACCATCAGGAAAAGACTGGGCAAAAATGGCCTGCATGGCAGAGTTCCAAGGAGAAAACCACTGCTGAGCAAAAAGAACATCAAAGCTCGTCTCAATTTCTCCACAACACATCTTGATGATCCCCAAGACTTTTGGACAACATTCTGTGGACCGATGAGACAAAAGTGGAACTCTTTGGAAGGTGTGTGTCCAAGTATATCTGGCGTAGAAGGAACACTGCATTTCAGAAAAAGAACATTATACCAACAGTAAAATATGGTGGTGGTAGTGTGATGGTCTGGGGCTGTTTTGCGGCTTCAGGACATGGAAGACTTGCCATGATAAAAGGAATTATGATTTCTGCTGTCTACCAAGAGATCCTGAAGGAGAATGTCCATCTGTTCGTGTACTCAAGCTGAAACGAACTTGGGTTCTGCAGCAGGACAATGATCCTAAACACACCAGCAAGTCCACCACCGAATGGCTGAAGAAAAACAAAATGAAGACTTTGGAGTGGCCTAGCCAAAGTCCTGACCTGAATCCTATTGAGATGTTGTGGTATGACCTTAAAAAGGCCGTTCATGCTCGAAAACCCTCTAATGTAACTGAATTAGGACAATTCTGCAAAGATGAGTGGGCCAACATTCCTCCAGGACGCTGTAAAAGCCTCATTGCACGTTATCGCAAACGCTTGGTTGCAGTTGTTGCTGCTAAGGGTGGCCCAACCAGTTATTAGGTTTAGGGGGCAATCACTTTTTCACACAGGGCCATGATGGTTTGGATTTTTTTTCACCTTTAATAATAAACACCTTCATTTACAAATTGCATTTTGTGTTTACTTGTGTTGTCCTTGACTATTGTTTAAATTGGTCTGATGTTCCGAAACACTTAAGTGTGACAAACATGCAAAGGAACAGGAAATGAGGAAGGGGGCAAACACTTTTTCACACCACTGTATATGGCATTAAACTGGCAGTAATGCACAAAAAACGATATGCGTTAAACTGGCAGTAACGCACACAGAAGTAAATGGCATTAAACTGGCAGTAATGCACAAAGAACTATATGGCGTTAAACTGGCAGTAACACACTAACAACTATATGGCGTTAAACTGGCAGTAACACACAGAGAAGTAAATGGCATTAACGCACACAGAACTATATGGTGTTTAACTGGCAGTAACGCACACAGAACTATATGGCATTAAACTGGCAGTAACACACACACAACTATATGGCGTTAAACTGGCAGTAACGCACAAAAAAACTATATGGCGTTAATTTGGCAGTAACACACTTAAAACTATATGGCGTTAAACTGGCAGTAACGCATGCAAAACTATATGGTGTTAAACTGGCAGTAACGTACAAAGAAGTAAATGGCGTTAAACTGGCAGTAATGCAATCAAATAGACGGTGTTCAACCGTCTATTCCACTGACACTATCTAAACTGTCCCTACTCTAGCTATACACTAATGTAAAGATTACTGACATGGTCTCACTACACTACACTGAAACTATCTGAGCTGTCCCTACTCTAGCTGCACACTATTCCTAGACTGACACAAAACGAATATCCTACACTGACAATTGAAGCAAAATAGCACAGTATAGCACACTAACTAACCAATAGCACTGAACAGAGCCCTGTTCTATCTCTCTCCACGCTGAAAATGGCTGCCATTAAAAGAATACTTTTATACTGTGGGGCGGGAATGAGCCATGATTGGATAAAGTCATGATGACAGTGTCCAATCATTACTCGACAGTGTTCTGTGCCCTAATTAGCTGAAGCTTTCACTGCTTCAGCCAATCAGGGCTTGTAATGCACTGTTCAGCAATGCATTGTGGTCAGCTCCAGGGGCCAAAAAATGGTTAAACGACCAGTTTGTTCGGATGTTCGCCGAACGACTGAACAAATGAAAGTTCGGCCGGAACTTTTGCTCGGGCTGAACCTTTCGCCCTTCCCTAGTAAGAATAGAGAAGATTGGAGATCATTTTTTTTTTTATATTCTTTATGTTTTACAGAAGGATAATGATAGGAGCAAATTATATATATGCATAGTCCAATTTCTTCAAGATACATCAATCTAGTAGGCTGTCAACTCAAACTGCATGTCCTTGTGACTCCTAATAGTAACACAGATAACGTTACATATGAATTTTCATTCTTTCATTTCAAGACAGGAGGTCAAAAAATAACAAAGGGCATAAAGCAGGTGTGGGGGGAGTGAGGAAGGGTTAAAAGGGGTTCTAGCTCTGGCTCTGGAGATGGGCAAAGTGTCCATGCTGGAGTGCTAGAGGGGGCTCGTGCACAGAAAAACTATAAATAAAACAGGGAGCACACTGACATTAAAGGAACTCCTACCCTTTAAAATAAAAATAAAAAGGGATCCTTTGTTTTTCATCTGTTCCCCTTTGACTACAATGTAAATGTAGAGGAAAAAATAAAGCTAACATTACTGTGGGAAAATAGGCACATGAAAGAAGGACTGTCTTGGTCTACAGATTCCTTGCTGCTTTCATAAAGAAAATAATTAAAGATGGATCAAAAATGCATGTGGAACACTAAAGGATGCAGTCGTATTGCATCTCTTTAGACGGAACAATGGTAATTTAATGTAAGGACTGTAATATTTTTATTAAATACAGGGTATAGACTGGCTAAATGTCATTTTGAAATACTTTGTAGCAGTTTTAACTGTGTATTTGACTAAATCTATTTATGTGAGCATTTAACTATATCCCAAGATGTTTATAGTATAACATTTTCATATTAGTTTGCTGTAATTGTGTTGTAGTTTTATATGTAAATAAAGCACAATTGCTTTATATTCCACATTTAAATTTAATGTTTTTTGTTGAACGGTTCCTTTGCGAGTATACATGTTACTGTTCTATGACAAAATTATTATTTATATTTGTTGCTTAGCAATTTCCGCTCAGGATAATGTTCATAGAGAAGTCATTATCACACATCTTTTTAACTGGATGCAAAATGGTAATTTACCAATAATAAAGTTGTATTTTCAGTTTTAATAGGATTTCTCATGAAGCCTAAAAAGGAAAAGAGTTTTTACTTACTGATTGAGACTATTCATGATTTTCAGTCCTCATCCAGGAGGAAGTAGAACTGTTTAAATTCTGACTTTATCTGAAATCAGAAGTAGCACAATGGTCTGGTTGTAACAGGAGTTCCTGCCATACTAAATAGGCTTCTAGACAGTATATGCACTTAGTAATAGTAGCACATGCTTAGGCTGCCTCCATCCTTGGAAAAAGCCCTGTGTGATGAACGTTGTTGGGGAGGAGGAGCTTAAGCATGTTTGTACAGATCCATCGGAAGGCTGATGCAGATAGCCAGGTATTAGTTCATCTGTGTTGGAGCTGACAGATGATCTGACATAAAAAGTTAAACAACGACACTAAAATAACTGGCTCAGTAATAATGAAAATAATACTAACATAAAGACAAATAGATAATGTGTCAATAATGCATGAAAAATGTAATCGAAAGTCACAAAAAATATGGAAAAATATATGATAAAAGAAAATAAAAATGAAGAAAAAATAAATAGTTAGAATGCATAACCAGGCTGAGGAATAATTTAAATAATTGTATTAGATTCTATTTTTTCATTAAGCCCTGTAAGAGAGTATTTAAGGAAAATATCCAAAATGTCTCCTGCTTTCAGACTTTTTTGAATCTCTCAGCTTTGGAGCAGGTATTGGGGATATTGTCTATCACCCAGACTTGTAATCCTATCATAGATTGCCCGTGCACTTCCTTGAAATGTTATGGTACTCTACAACTGGTTCTACCCTGATCAATGGCACACCAATGTTCCCCAAATCTTGCTTAATGTCCTAATGGTCCTGCCAACATATAGCAGTCCACATAGACATATGACAGTGTAAACAACAAATTCTGTTGAGCGGGTATAAAAGATAGAGATGTGATGGACATTGCCATTGACAAGGAATTATTTTTTAACCATATAGGACAAATTGGCACAGGAGACATTTTCTCTTACGACACTGGAATATGCCTATCAAATTGCCAAACAGATTTCCTAGGCTTGGATAGGTTTTTTACCCGTTTTTTACATTTACTAGAGGCTATCTGACTTTTTATGTTGCAAGCCCAGTGGCAAGTGGGAAGTGTTGGTCCCAGCTGTGATTTTGTAATAAGATTCCCCAAAGATGTTTTCCATTTTTTTATATTTGTCACTAAATTGAGTAATGAATTTGGTAAGGGCCTGGCCAATGTTTTCACCAATGGTTTGAGCCTTAACTGGAGGATCTACTGTAAGTATGTAATGAAAGCATCATCAATAGTGTGTACTGAATAACTTTTTTCATTATATTTTTGTACAGTTTCTGGAAAGTCTGTTATATTGGCTTTTAGGAATGTTTTGTTTCCATCTCAGATTGTGGCAACTGCTGGATTGGACACCGCTTGACAAAATGTTAAATCTCTGGTGCCAAATTCCCCCTCTCCTTTTGCATATTACAAACAGGCATTTGCCATCATAAAGATTTTCGGTCCAACTGCTAAGTTCATATGACTCTGTTAGCAAGTACCAGCAGCCCTGAAGTAGGAGGCAGCTGCTATGGAACATGTTGGCTCAATCTGTATGTTCGCAAACTTTCAATGAATGATTCTAATCTTCCACCAAGCGTTGTATTTATTAGGGAACCCGGTGACGGGAGACCCCACGGGCACCACAGAGCTGCCGTCCGCCCCCCCCACCCCACTCAATTCTTAGCTGACAGCCAGAGGTGCAGGGGGAGATGCTGCAGGCACCACCGTTGCAGGTGAGTGGCCATGGGATGATTTGCTGGACGTTCTGTGTGTTGGGGTGGGGGGGTACAGAGCTGGGTTGGAGGTGCACATCAAGTCCTGTAGTAGCGCTGCATCTGGTGACAAGTAACATCAGGTGACAAGCTGCATCTGGTGGCAGGCTATGTTGCAAGTAACAAGTAGGCGGCACAGTGGTGTAGTGGTTAGCACTCTCACCTAGCAGTAAGAAGGGTCGCTGGTTCCCAACCACGACAGTACCTGTCTGGAGTTTGCATGTTCTCCCTGTGCCTGCGTGGGTTTCCTCCGGGTACTCCGGTTTCCTCCCACAATCCAAAGACATGCAGGTAGGTTAATTGGCTTCTGTCCAAAAATTGGCCCTAGTATATGAATGGGGACCTTGGATTGTGGGCTCCTTGAGGGTAGGGACCGATTTGAGTGTGCAATGTACAGGGATAGGGACAATTGTAGACACTCACTCAGGTTGAACTGGATGGACTGATGTCTTTATTCAACCTTAATAACTATGAAACTATGAAACTATGAATCCGCATCTGGTGGCAGGCGACATGGCAAGCGACATGCTGCATCTGGTGGCAGGCAACATAGCAAGTGACATGCGGCATCTGGTGGCAGGCAATGTGGCAAGTGACAATCTGCATCTGGTGGCAGGCAGCATGGTAAGTGGCATGAGGCATCTGGTGTCAGGTGATGTGGCAAGTGACATGCAGCATCTGGTGGCAGGCGACATGGCAAGTGACACGTTGCATCTGCTGACAAGTGACGTGGCAAGTGACAGGCTGCATCTGGTGGCAGGCGACGGTGCCAAGTGACACGCTCGGGGCTCCCACTGATTCTGCATTATGGTGAGTTGAACTATTTCATTTTATTTTACAATGTAATATAAGAAATAATGCACGTCAAACATCCTGACACTATAACAACCATGGTGCAGTGATGATTGAAGTGCCAATACCAGGTGTTTGGAGTGTTTTTATCTGCTAATTGTTAAACTTTCTGGAATACACATATTGCTATTGTGGTGTAGGATCTGGGCCTGCTGTCCCTCCATCCCTCTTTCTTTCCTTCCTTCTCTTTCCTTTCCTTCCTATCTCTTTCACTTTCTTTCTTTCACTCTCCCTCTCTTTCTCCCTTCATCCCTCTCCCTCCATCCCTTTCATCTCAGACTCTAACTATACCCCCTTTAGGCCACGGCCAATATGTAGTTTAAACCATGCCCATTTTCACCCCCAGCACTACGTCACGCCTACAACTAAATGCCCTGTCCCCTAATTATAATATAACTCCACCTACAGACAAAAAAGTCTCCCCATACATTTTGGGACAATGTTGGCATCTATGTACTTGTTCTGGATGAGTGACTCACTGTACAGAAGCAAGATGGTCTGCATGTCACACAGGCATCTAGATATTGCAGAATGACAGTTCAGCAATGACAGTCTCTATGTTATTCTAATGCCCCATACACACGGTCGGACATTCCAACCACAAAATCCATTACATTTTTCCAACGGATTTCGGCCAAAACCTGTCTTGTATACACATGGTCGCACGAAGTTGTCGGAAAATCCGATCGTTCGGAACGAGGGGACGTACAAAACGTATGACGGGACTACATTTTGTCTCCAAATTTTTTCTGAGCATGCGTGGCACTTTGTGCGTTGGAATTCTCTACACACGATCTGAAAAAGTCAGATCGGATTTTGTTGTCGGAAAATTTTAGATCCAGCTCTCAAACTTTTTCCGTCGGAAAAAGTCCGATAGAGCCCACACACGATCGGATTTTCCGACAACATAATTCAATCTTACTTTTTCTGTCGGAATTTCCAACCATGTGTATGGGGCATAAGGCTACTTTCACACTGAGGCGTTTTTCAGGTGCTAAAGGCCTGTAAAGCACCTGAAAAGCGCCTCCCCTGCCACCCCAGTGTGAGAGCCAGAGCGTTTTCACACTGGGGCGGTGCGCTTGCAGGACGGGAAAAAAAGTCCTGCAAGCAGCTTCTTTGGGGCGTTGGGGGAGCAGTGAATACACCGCTCCTAAAACGCCCCTACCATTGAAATCAATAGGGAGGAGCGACGTGCTGACGTCACCGCAATCTACGCCCCGGACAAGCACGGGCGTCTTGTTACTGCAGCCGGCCGGCCGCGAATTTTTGAAATTTTATCTTATTGTTTTTACTTGGATGTCTGTACGCCCTCGGCGTTTTTTTAAAATAAACCAGTTGGATCCTACCTATGGTCTGCCCTTTTTTCCTTCTCTTTTTTGGCCTTGGGGAATTGTTTTTCCTGGCGAGATACAAAGCTGTGGTGGATGGATTGAGCAACCCCTGACAAGGATATGGATGTTCTGACTTGATGCACAGAAGGGAGATAGAGGAAAAAGGCCCTGGCTGGGTTGTAGCCACATGCGATTACTTGACCTACAGCTGGTAAGCCTTCAATTCATTTGGTGGTGGGACCACATAGGAAAGTCACAAAATCACGGATGACAATCTGATTTGAAAAGTCACCTACTGCACGGATGTCACTTTTATGCTTGTAGCCCCATATGACTACCTATGGACAGTATAACATCAACATTATTGTGTCTGTTTGGCTAATATTGATACTTATGGTTCCTAATTACTTACTTATTGTTTAGCCATATATGTTTTTTTTTTCCATTTTTTTCATTATATTGCATTTTTTATTTCCAATTTATTGTATAACAATATATCATTTATTGCACAATATTTGTTGGTATAAACTCCCAATAGGTGACAACGATTGTCACTTATCAATTCACGGTACACACATATTTGTGATTCATTATTATTATATATAGCGCAACCTTTTTTTCTACACTTCTATTTTTGTTTATCACATGTGGTTTGCTGCTTTTTAAATACTTCTTTTTTTGTCTAGCGCAGTTTTTTCGTTTTCCATTGAAATCAATGGCCAGTGCTGTCGAAGCTCCCACAAAGTGCTTTGGCAGCGGCGCTTTGCTGGTGCTTTTAACCCTTTTTCGGGAGCAAAAACAACAGTAAAGCAGTATGACGTGGCAAGTAAACAGTATAAAAATATTGCCGCTTTACCGCCGACGCACACCCCCCCCCCCCCCAGTGTGAAAGTGCCCTAAGGAAAAGATTTATTTTGAAGGAACTAAATTAGTGAATACTATGCATGTACTGAGCACACTTAGCCACAAGAGGGCACACTCCATAAACGATACAAATGAGACTAAAGCATGAAACACACTGTGAACTACATTGAAGAATTCTAAATGCTTATATGTATATATACAGCCATAACATTATGACCACTGACAGATAAAGTGAATAACATTGATTATCTCTTTAAAATGACACCTGAATGTTGATGGGGCATATTAGACAGTAAGTGAACATGTTACCCCTAAAGTTGTTGTGTTGAAAGCAGGAAAAAATAGGCAAGCGTGAGGATTTGAGTGACTTTGACAAGAAACAAATTGTAAGGGCTAGATGACTGTGTCAGAGCATCTCCAAAATTTTAGCTCTTGTGGGATATTCCCAGTTTGCAGTGGTAGGACCTACCAAAAGTGGTCCAAGGAAGGAAAACTGGCAAACCAGCGACAGGGTCATGGGTGGTCAAGGCTCATTTATGCACGTTGGGAGTGAAGGCTGACCCATGTGGTCCCATCCAATAGAAGAGCTACTGTAGCCCAGATTGCTGAAAATGTTAATAATGGCTCAGATAGAAAGGGGTCAGAACACACAGCGCATTGCAGTTTGTTATGAGGCTTTTTAGCTGAAGACCAGTCAGGGTGCCCATGATGACCCATGTCCTCAGCCAAAAGTGTCTACAATGAGCAGGCAAGCATCAGAAGGTGACCGCGAAGCAATGGAAGAAGGTGGCCTGGCCTGATGTGTGTGTCGCTTACCTGGAGAAGAGCTGGCACCAGGATGCACTATAGGAAGAAGGCAAGCTGGCAAAGGCAGATACCACAGCATACCTTCATTGGTTTAGTGGTGTCTATGCTAGGGTTGCCACCTTTTCTTCAAGTCAAACCCAAAGACTTTAGCAGCGCACAGCAATTTTTTAATAGTATAAACTATACATATATTTTGCGATTAAATAACATTTCTAATCATATGAAGTTAATCGCAAGAGGATGATTGGGGCCACTCTGTGAAAAACGAGCTGCACAGTGGAGGTAAGTATGACATGTTTGTTATTTAAAAAAGAAAAAACAATCCTTTACAATGACTTTAAGGTTGACACTGAAAGCAAGGCTGGTCAGAGAGTAAGAAACGGTTTAGACAGTTCCCATGGTGCATCAAATTGTCTGTGTGCGTGCAGTCTCAGGTTCTGTCTGTATTGGTGTGGATGGCATTTCAATAAAGGTGATATCATTTATCATGTGTCTTGGTGGCATGATGGTCTGAAATTGTGAGGTGTCTTAGCAGCGGTGGATTGGGAAAAAAATATATCTAAACACAAAAATCATAAAAAGTTTTAAGCTTGATTTATGTACTTCATTCGATTATTTAACCTAAGTCAATATAAATTGTGTGCAGTTATTTTTTTTTAAGAGACATTAATGCTACTACTGCACAAAGTGCAATTTGGCATTTGAGACATTTTGCTGTGCATTCTGTTTTAGTTCATACCCTGGGTAAGGAGGCCTAGCTCAGTTACATATGTAGCGCTACCCCCATGGGAGCCGCTTATTGATATCTGACCCCAAAGGTTGCTCTAACCTTGCAAGTCTCCTGACACATCCTGACACATCTGACACCCTGGGTTTGGTGTCTGTGTTCGGTCTACACAGACACCAAACTATGACACAATAATACTTAGCACAAATAAGCAGGATAATCATGAACATAGAGTTTTAATGAGTAAAGAGAGCAGCAACTTGTAACCTAAATAAGGCTTATGACCACAAGTAAAAAAAGGTAAGGAGAATGACCAGCTTTGTGTCAGACTACTCCCTCTTGCCCCCTAACGCCACAAGCCCACAGATGCTCAAGAATGTTTCAACAGATTTTACACAAAATATAAGGCCCTTGTCTCCGGAAAGAGTTCCTTAAAGATCTGGGCAAATGTGATACCCAATGTCCCTTTGGTGAGGGGATAGAGCAAAAAAAAAAGGAGTCCTTGTGGTTGCAGGTCTTCTGTATCATCAGCTAGCTCAAAACAAGGGCCCAATGCAGTTCCAGTTCCCAGGCAATGACAACCAAGTTTGTATCAGCAAATGTAAAGTCTCTCTTTATTGAAGCGTGAGTGAGGGAAGCAAAGTAAAGGTGTCTGCATACAGTGTCTCTTGGGGTGCAAAAAAGGTGGGCTTCTGCCCGCTACCAATCCAGGTGATACCAGGCTTGAAAGAATGGCGGTAAGCTCCTGAAGCAGGCTCCTGCAGATACTGGTATCAGGGAAGGGGGTGCTCTGATAGTGTTGATAGTGGCCTCCCAACAGATGTTGATAGTGGCCTCCCAATGGTTACCAGGCTGACCGGTATTGCCGATGATGGACACATCCACGCACTCTCGTCTGAGGTCTCCCCTGCTGCCTAGGCTGTGGCACTGACTCGCTCTCCTCCAACCGTCTGGGTCACTGCTTCCAGCTGAAGGCTGTGGCCCCAAGAGAGCGACTCCTCCCCAACACAGGCCATTTATCACCTCTCCCAACATTCTGTTCTCCCAGCAAGCTGGAACATGCAGTCCAAGCCTACTACAGGTCCCAAGATCATCCGCTCTTCTGTAAGTTCTCACTCACTCTGCATTCCAGATATGACAAGGCAGAGTCCAGCCTAAGCACTAGAGGGAATAGCCTCCCTGTGACAGATACCATAAAGTGTCCTCTGACAATGTAGGCAATTTAGCCAGCTCCTGGCTACACACAGTAACAGGAACACTTACTTACAGTTCACTCGGAGCTTTATTGTAGCTTCCACAGACAATCACACAAGTAAGCACCACAAGGCTCTGTACTCTAGTGGTTCTGTACTAGGTCCTGTTCTTTTAATCTATGTGTTACTGATATAACTAATGGTTTGTTGGGCAAGTTATGTCTTTTTGCTGATGACACAAAGGTGTGTAATAGGGTTGATGGAGATGTCTATAACATGGAACATGATTTGGCATTTCTGTAAGATCGGTCAAAGCAGTGGAAACTGCAGTTCAATGTTTCTTTTTTTATATAAATTCTGTTTATTGAGTTTTTTGCATAAAACATACATTATGATGTATCAACGTGACACTATCCAGTTTGGCCTAACATGGCCTAGGTAATGTATCTGACTAATAAAGTCCAACTCTCTATCTCCAACACTCATAAAATAACCCATCCCTTCCCCCCTATAGTCACAGCTCAACGTATATAGGGCGATTCGGTTTTCCAGTTCCATTAGTTATACAGGAAGCTAACCACACAGCTCATCACTGACAGTTGGGACAATTTATGTCTTTACTCATTAGACCTCCTATGAGGCATTTAACTTGCTTTTGTTACCCTTTTCTGTATGGCGTTATGCTCTCCTTACTACTTTTCTCAGCAGATTATTTAGCTCCATTGTTAGCCTACAGTATTCTTAGATTTATACCATGCCTGCCAGACTTTGTACATTTTTTTCCTGTAGCCCCTAGCTGCATATGTAGCCCTGTAGTGGGGCATCGTGGAGTTTACCAGGCCTTTCCAGTACGCCACGCTTGGAGCCCTTTGTTTTTACCAGTTTAATAAAATTGCTTTCCTCCCATAGAACAGTAATATGTTAAGCAGGGTTCTCAGTGCACGGGATGGCACCACATCATCTACCAGGACTAGCAGACATACCCTCATTGTCATCGGTACAGGCACTGCTAGGAGGTCCGATATACAGGAGATTATTTCCGACCAAAATTGTTGGATGTGGGGGCACAACCAGAAAATGTGTTCAGCGTTAGCTGCTGAGTGGAAGCATCTCCAACAATCCGCTGAGGCTGTATGGAAATTTTGTCTAGCCTAGCCGGGGTGTAATAACTCCTATGCAAGAATTTAAATTGTATTCGTTTCTTGCCGATACTAAATGTTTGAATGGTTGTGTCCATAGGTCATCCCAATCTTTCCCTTGTATACCTGGGATCTCCATTGCCCTCCTTTCTCTACACGTGGACAGTACCTGAGGCATCTTTTGAAAGAGTTCTTTGTAAGTCACTGAGAGTGGTTTGGCTAATTCATCAACTGACAGTAGTCATTCCAGGTCTGATGGTAGGGACTCTACTTTCGTCTCCCTAAACTGTTTCTGGAAAGCATGTCTGAGTTGGAGAAAACATAAAAAAGGATGAATTAGTGAATTCATGTTTAGATTGAGATTGAGATTGAGATTGAGTTGTGGGAAGTTCAAAAGTTCCCCAAAGCATGTGACATCTTTCAACGGATATGGAGGGATCCGGCAGATTGTAAAAATGGGTCAGTGTGGGGTACATCCACAGAGGGGCTGACGGTAATACACCTTTGTAGCTAGGACATGCCAATTTTGCAGTGAGCTTCCTCCCATGCTTTTATTGTTGCATTCATGGATAAAGTCATTGGTAAGTTAGCTTTAGTTCCCCTGAACAGAGCTAATTGTAAGCTTTCATACGACCCTAGTTGGGCTGCCTCTAGTACCGTAGCTGTATCTCCATCATCCGCTATTAACTATCTGGCTATTACCATATGGTCTGCTAGGTAATACTTCTGCCAGTCCAATAATACCAATCCTCCCTGATCCCCAGGTTCCTTTAACAGTGTAATGCCTACCCTTGGGGGTTTAGGTGTACACAGAAAAGATGTAATGGCACTATCAATTTTCTTAAAATAAGATATTAGTACCAATGTAGGTGCATGATGTAGAAAGAACACTATCACTGGGGTTAGCTTAATTTTAAGCATACTAATCCTGCCTATCAAGGATTACGGTAATTTGGTCCATGCCTGAGACTTTTGCTTGAGTAACGTTAGTAATGGAAGTAGATTAAGGGGTATGTAGTCATGCACATAAGTATGTTTGACTCCTAAATATTTAAGGAATGTGACCCATTGTAATGGCAAATTAGGATTTGAGAAATTCTTTGGCACCTGCGTCTAGGGGGTCTAGGGGGAGAATAGAGAACTTACTGAATGAATGAATGATTTGTATAGCGATGCAACTGCGAACTGAATCGCCTCAAGGAGCTCCAATTTACTTTTAACCCAGAAAATTTTGAAAATGTTTCGAATATACCTATAGGGAATCTCCCAGGTCACTGAGAAACAGAAGCATATCATCAGCGTATAGGGCTAGAGACTTGTGTATCTTACCTACTTTAATGGCCTGTATCTCCCCCGATGACCTGAGTGCAACTGCAAGTGGCTCCATGGCTAGGGCAAATAGGAATGGGGATAGTGGGCATCCTTGCCTAGTGCCCCTTCCCACGTCACAGAATTTGGATATGGAAGATTTCAATTGCACTGCCACCCTAAGATGTCTACACAGCATAGAGATCCATTTCCGAAATTGTGGCCCAAATCCCATAGACTCCAGGACTTTGAACATAAACTTCCAGTAGACAGAGTCAAAATCTTTCTCAATATCTATTGAGACTACAATTCTAGTCCTGGAATCCAGCCGATCAATTTGTATGTGGGTGAACAGTCTCCTCAAGTTGGTGTCGGTGGATTTGCCCTGTTTGACCTATGTTGACTATGGAGGGGATGACGTTAGCCAGTCTGAGAGCAAGTACTTTGGTCAGAATCCTTAAGTTCATATTTAGAAGGGCTATCGGACGGTAAGAGGCACACTGTCGGATCCTTCCCCGATTTAAACAGGAGGATCATATATGCCTCCAACATGAAGTCTAGCAGCGTGTCATTCTCGTGACAGTATTCTAGCAGCAGATTCAACCTTGTAGCCAGAAGTTCTACGTTAGTTTCATAAAAGTCTGCTGGAAGACCATCCGGTCCAGGGGCTTTATGGGGAGGGAAAGCAAAAATTGCTCTCTGTATTTCCTTTACTCTGATTTTTAGCATCCAGGTCATTACTGTCACCTTCCGTCAACCTCGGGAGCTGCAGACCCTCCAGCAGGGAGTCTAATGCTGATTCAGCGTACTGTGGGATAGGGGAGTACAGGGATGAAAAGAATTTAACAAACTCCTGAATAATAAGTAGTGGGTCAGTGATCATTGCGCCTCCATTATCCCTAGCCATGGGGATGTTGGTGATCGGGTGATAGTCAGGCACTAACATTGCTAGAAGCTTTGTGTTTTTGTCCCCTTCCCCAAATACTGTATGCGTCTGTTTCTTCATCTCTGAGTGGGTCATTCCTGCTATATGTAACGCTAAGAGGCAGCGCGCTTCCAGTAGGGACTCATAAGAGGCCTCAATAGAAGACCTCGCATGAGCCTCCACACTCTCCCTCTCTCACTGTTGCAGCAGTATGAGTTCCTTGTTGTCATTTGAGTGGGCTGTTTTAATGGCTGAAATGTATTCCCCTCTCACTACTGCCTTAATGCGTCCCACACCATTGGGGATGGGTGGATTCCGCATTTGAGGACAGTACGTCTTAATTGATTCCTCCAGTTAGGCAGAGACCTGTTCATGCTGCAACCATCCTGAAGAGAGTCTCCACCCCCCTCTCCGCGCCCCGGACACAAATGTTAAGTTGACAGACACATGGTTGTGGCCAGACAGTCCCCTGGCTAGGTATGAAATCTCTGTCACAAGGGGCCGTAAGGGGTCATTTCCAAATGCCAGATTTTTTCTAGCTGAGGATTTGTGAGCCGTCCATATGTGAGAGAAGCATTTGTCTGTTGGGTGCTTCCATCGCCATAACTCTGTCAATCCAGTCACAGATGCCCAGCTGTTCAATTCAGAGGATCTCACTCTGTTCGGGTTGGAGGAGTTCAACACCGAGTCCAAGACGGCATTGAAGTCCCCCATCAGAACCATTGGGAGGTGCGCAAATTGTGCTATCTGAACCAGTAGATCATACAATAGTTGTACCTTAAAGCTGAGGTCCAGCTGAAATTATTTTTTTTGCTTAAAGTCAGCAGCTACAAACACTGTAGCTGCTGACTTTTAATAAGCACACTTACCTGTCCAGGGTGCCCGCAATGTCGGCCACCCAAGGCCGATCCGTCCTTTGAATCGGTTCCGGGCGCCGCCATTCGAACTAAGGGAAACAGGCAGTGAAGCCTTGCGGCTTCCATGCCCGTTTCCTACTGCGCATGCGCAAGTCACGCGGGCGCTTTGTGAATGGCCGGCTGTGTTCTGGGACACACACAGTTCCCAGAACACAGTGCGCCCAATTCTCCAGAAGACAACGCGAGGAGGAGAAGAATGAAGATCACCGCGAAGTAGGAAGTGGCAGATTAGGACGATCTGCCTAGCAACAGCCATTTCTGGTAAGTAAAAAAAAATGTTTCGAATTTTTTTTCCATATTTTTAGGAGCATTTTTATGTAATTCTTTTTTTTAGGGTGGACCTCCGCTTTAAATGGAGGAGGCATGTATATACAGTGCCTTGCGAAAGTATTCGGCCCCCTTGAACTTTTCAACCTTTTGCCACATTTCAGGCTTAAAACATAAAGATATAAAATTTTACTTTTTTGTGAAGAATCACCAACAAGTGGGACACAATTGTGAAGTGGAACGAAATCTATTGGATATTTTTAAACTTTTTTAGCAAATAAAAAACTGAAAAGTGGTGCGTGCAAAATTATTCGGCCCCTTTACTTTCAGTGCAGCAAACTCACTCCAGAAGTTCAGCGAGGATCTCTGAATGATCCAATGTTGTCCTAAATGACTGATGGTGATAAATAGAATCCACCTGTGTGTAATCAAGTCTCTGTATAAATGCACCTGCTCTGTGATAGTCTCAGGGTTCTGTTGAAAGCGCAGAGAGCATCATGAAGACCAAGGAACACACCAGGCAGGTCCGTAATACTGTTGTGGAGAAGTTTAAAGCCGGATTTGGATACAAAAAGATTTCCCAAGCTTTAAACATCCCAAGGAGCACTGTGCAAGCGATCATTTTGAAATGGAAGGAGTATCAGACCACTGCAAATCTACCAAGACCTGGCTGTCCCTCTAAACTTTCAGCTCAGACAAGGAGAAGACTGATCAGAGATGCAGCCAAGAGGCCCATGATCACTCTGGATGAACTGCAGAGAACTACAGCTGAGGTGGGAGAGTCTGTCCATAGGACAACAATCAGTCGTACACTGCACAAATCTGGCCTTTATGGAAGAGTGACAAGAAGAAAGCCATTTCTCAAAGATATCCATAAAAAGTCTCGTCTAAAGTTTGCCACAAGCCACCTGGGAGACACACCAAACATGTGGAAGAAGGTGCTCTGGTCCGATCGAACTTTTTGGCCACAATGCAAAACTATATGTTTGGCGTAAAAGCAACACAGCTCATCACCCTCAACACACCATCCCCACTGTCAAACATGGTGGTGGCAGCATCATGGTTTGGGCCTGCTTTTCTTCAGCAGGGACAGGGAAGATGGTTAAAATTGAGGGGAAGATGGATGCAGCCAAATACAGGACCATTCTGGATGAAAACCTGTTGGAGTCTGCAAAAGACCTGAAACTGGGACGGAGATTTATCTTCCAACAAGACAATGATCCCAAACATACAGAAAAATCTACAAAGGGTTGGTTCGCAAATAAATGTATCCAGGTGTTAGAATAGCCAAGTCAAAGTCCAGACCTGAATCCAATCGAGAATCTGTGGAAAGAGCTGAAAACTGCTGTTCACAAACGCTCTCCATCCAACCTCACTGAGCTCGAGCTGTTTTGCAAGGAAGAATGGGCAAGAATTTCAGTCCCTCGATGTGCAAAACTGATAGAGACATACCCCAAGCGACTTGCAGCTGTAATCGCAGCAAAAGGTGGCTCTAAAAGTATTAACGCAAGGGGGCCGAATAATTTTGCACGCCCCACTTTTCATTTTTTTATTAGTTAAAAAAGTTTCAACAATCAAATAGATTTCGTTCCACTTCACAATTGTGTCCCACTTGTTGGTGATTCTTCACAAAAAATTTAAATTTTATATCTTTATGTTTGAAGCCTGAAATGTGGCAAAAGGTTGAAAAGTTCAAGGGGGCCGAATACTTTCGCAAGGCACTGTATTAACCAGCAATATTCTCCTATAACAGATTTCCAGTTCCACCGCCACATATCTGCCTCCTGGTTCGAAGACCACCTGGTGAAGTGTACAAGGGATAGATTTACTAATAAGTATGGAGACACCGCTAGCAAAGGTAGAGTAGGTTGCATTTAAAGCCCTCTGCACCCATGTTTTTTTAGAGCCAAAACCTTGCCACCATCCAGGTGAGTCTCCTGAAGGAAAACAACATGTGGCTTGGTCTGCTTGAGGTATTGGAATATTGAGGCCCTGTTAAATTTGTGGTTAAGGCCTCGAACATTCCAGGACATTATCTTAACTTTCTCAGCCATATTACTCAAGTATACCTATGAAGTCCCTTCTGAGTGTCAATAACTCAGCCGTGTCCCCTGTGAGGGCAGCACATGTAATACATAGTATACGTTTTTGAGTTGTGACTTTTAGAACTCCCACCCCTGCTATTATACCAAAAACAAACCCAAAAAAACTGAGGAAAAATATGCTGGTATACAGCTTAGTCGCTGAATAAAACAAAATAAATTGCGGTGAATTCCCACCGTAGTGATCAAAAGTTTGTCAGTTCCTTTGTTGATTCTGCATATCTTCTGCACGCTCCGTGTAGCAGAGATATGGAGCATTAAAAACAGAAAACACAACTCGAGATAATAACACATCAGTGCAAAAGGGGTGTCTCCCTCCATCAGTATCATGAGGAAGTGATTCAATCGTAGGAAGTAAGTATCTGTAGCACTAAATCTTCCCTAAGACAAAGTTCCAGGGGTAACCTCCATCTCGCACATTTCACCCAGTCCTGCCCTCCCGCTCCCCATCTCTCAGATCCATATATGAAGAGGGATTTGCCGTTTCTTCGGCCATCTCTCACTGTATGTCCGAGTGAACGGTATTCATAACCAGGAGACAGGATAGGTGCTGATGCTAGGGAGCACTTGTATTAGGGTTAATTGCCCAGGCACAACTGGTGCAACAATGACACAGTGAATTATATCCTCTCCTCTCATCCACCGTGGCTGGGAAGGGTATGTAGGCAGTTCAAATTCAAACCATATCCAACCATTTACATGCTTCCAACTGATTTTCAAAGAATTTTACTGACCCTTTGTATTGAACACGCACCTTGCTTGGGTACAGCATGCTATATTTAATCTCTTTCTCTCTCAGGCGTTTGCGCACATCATTAAAGAAGCGTAATTTTTGCTGGGTTGCAGCCGAGAAATCTGGAAATAGCATCACTCTGGCATTCTCATGTTTTAACTCATGGTGTTTCCTGGATTGGGTCAGTATCATGTCCTGATCACAGTAATTTAAGAACCTGACCAGGAAAGACCTAGGGAAGGCTCCTGGGGGTCTGTTCCCTGTGGGCTCTTTCCACCTCATAGGTAGGAGGCAAATCTTGCAATTATAGAAGCTGTTTAAACAGGAGTTCAGCAAACTGTGTGGGCCTGTCTCCCTCAGGCAGCCCGACTACCTGTATATTACTCCTCCGCTGTCTGTCCTCAGCGTCATCTGCCCTGTGCTGTAAAGACCGAAGCAGATCCCTCAGCTCTGATAGATGGGCTCTTTGTGTATGTGAGGTGTCCTCCACCGCAGAGACTCTCTTTTCTACCGTGGAGAGGTGGCCTCTGATTTTATCCAGGTCTTGTCTTATTAGGGTATATTCTGAGCACAGGTGATCTATGCGCCCCATCAGCTAAGCATTTATGGCCTCTAGGATCAGTCTGGTGATCGGCTCCGGGTCCATAGCTGTTACTGGGTCCACCCCTGTCTCTCCCTCCGAGCCAAACTCCGCAGCTCCCTGCAACTGTGCCATCTTTGCAGCCTTTGGTTTGGCGCGAGGAGACAAGATGGCGGGGGCAGAGCTTCCGGCCCCAACCTTCGTGGAGCGAGTCTGTCTCTGCTCTTTTTGTGCCTTCAGAGCCTTTTTAGAGACAATGGATGGCATCCTCGGTGTCAGGACTCCTTCCCCTGCCTCACAGTAAGTCCGGAATGTAGCAAAAGATGCTCCAGTCAGTGGATGGTGACAGGATGAATGGAGCTGGTGGGACATGCCTGTTGCCTCGATCACATCCAGCCGGAAGTCCCCAGTTCAATGTTTCTAAATGTAAAATAATGCACCTAGGGAGAAATGATTCCTTGAGAGAATACAACATTGAGGGTACAGTGTTAGCTAGCACAACAGAGGAAAAATATTTGGGGGTACTTATTTCAGATGATTGCAAAATGAGCAAATAGTATAACCAGGCAGTGGGGAAAGCAAATAGAATTCTGGGATGCATCACTAGAGGGATCTCCAGCAGTAGGAAGAAGGTCCTGATTCCCCTATATACAGTAGATCTTTAGTGAGACATCAGTTAGAATACTGTGTCCAGTTCTGGGGACCTTACTTACAGAAATATATTGACAAGATAGAACGAGTCCAGAGATGGTTAACAAAAATGGTGAAAGGTTTTGGGGATAAAACATATCAAGAACTTAAAGCGATTGTTAACCCAAAAAACTAAAAATAAAGATCCTGTTCCTTTAAAGCATGTTATACAGCACAGTGCTTGTGCTGTGTATTTTGGCCCCCTGTATCACCTGAAATACCTGGCTGATCCTGACAGTTTCTACTCTCCCCTCTGTACGCTGACTCTGATATATCAGGGCTGCTGAGCCCTGACATCGTTGTCAGCGTACGTGCCTCCATCATACACTGCTATCTGCAGCTCTCCACTGTCTCCCTCTGTCCTCCTCCTCCCCTCCCTGCCTGTCATCTATCACTATCCTTGATCTGCTCCTCTCCCTGCTGCTTCAAAACTAACTGATCTGTATATCATCCCCTCTGTCAGATAAAAACCTGAGTCATAGTGCCTATGCTTTATTAAAAAAAAAAAAGATTTCTACCTGTTTCAACAGGGTCTTACAGTGATCACATGACTCCAGGCTCTCAGCTCCTCTCATCCCCTCCTCCCTGGCTGATGTCAGCAGGGGAATCTCGGCTCAGCCCACTGGAGATATCACACGGGAGAGCTGAGAGCCTGGAGTCATCTTATTGCTGGGAGATCCTGTTAAAACAGGTAGAAATAGTTTTTTGTTTTTTTTTTTTAAATAAAGAACAGGCACTAGGATGCAGCTTTTTATCTGACAAAGGGGATGATATAAAGATGAGATAGTGGCTTAACAATCACTTTAATATGTACAGTCTGGAGAATAAAAGAAAAGGGAGACATGATCGGAACCTTAAATCCAGTTGCCGACTGGGCCATAGCTGAATGATGGCTACAGCGTGGTCGGATAACTCTGGGAGGCTATTATATGATGTCCTCCCATGCTCATCCATGCCACATCAGTGATCATTAGGGATGAGCCGAACACCCCCGGGTTCGGTTCGCACCAGAACCTTCGAACGGACCGAAAGTTCGCGCAAATTTTCGAACCCTATTCGTTATAATGGACGCGAACGTTCGAAATCAAAATTGCTAATTACAACGGCCAATATGCATGTTAATGTCATAAAACAGGTTTGGGGACCCGGGTCCTGCCCCAGGGGACATATATCAATGCAAAAAGAACTTTTAAAAACTAACGTTTTTTTTCGGGAGCAGTCATTTTAATGATGCATAAAGTGAAAAAAAAAAAGTGAAATTTTCCTTTAAATATGGTACCTGGGGGGTGTCTAAAGTATGCCTGTGAAGTGGCATGTGTTTCCCGTGTTTAGAACTGTCCTTGCACAAAATGACATTTGTAAAGGAAAAAAAGAAGCCATTTAAAACCACTTGCGGCTTTAATGTCATGTCTTGTCCTGGCCGCCATATGGCTGAAAATCCTTGAGAAAAATGGCATGGCTACCCCATCACCCCCCCCCCCCCACCCCAGCCCCTTTGGGTCTTGTATGGATATTAAGGGGGACCCCGCACCCAAAATAAAACCCTATACCTACAACCCTATATACTCTGAACAGCACTATATAGGTGGTGCAAACAAGACACGGACTGTAGGTTTGTTCTTAAGTAGAATCTGAACAGGTACATTATGAAGTGTAGCTCCATCCCAAAAAAAACAATTTTTAAGCTTTTTGGAGAACATAGGGAGGGGTTATCACCCCTGTAACATTTGCTGTCTTTGCACATCTGTTCAGAACATGTCACCTCACTTTCCGTCCCAATGACAAATGTTTTTGGAAAAGTGGGGTTTTAATTGAAACAAGGATTGGTGATAAAGCATCAGTAGAGAGGAGATACCTTTTTCCGAAATTAAATCTAACAGGATAGAATTTCCCTTCCTAGGGGTAGATTTCCTCTCACTTCCTGTTTTCTCTTTCCGTTTGCAAGTAGGAGTCGTTTGTAAGTTGGATGTTTGAAAGTAGGAGCCTGCCGTATATACTCTGCAGAAATTTGCCCTATTAGATGTTGGTGTAGCCACAAGACTGGTGGGCACAGGAATGGGCCCTGCTGTGAGTTAATAGATCAAGAGTTGTACTTGCATGCACCTGTTGAACCGGGCAGAAAAATTGGGCCTTTGGTGGTGGTGGTGGTGGTGGTGGACGGTGTTGCCACAAGACTGTAAGCCCTCACAGTTACTCTTGGTGGGTGCAGGAATGGGCCCTGCTGTGAGTTATTAGATCAAGATTTGTAATTGCATGCACCTGTTGAACAGGGCAGAAAAATTGGGCCTTTTTGGTGGTGGTGGTGGTGGTGGTGGACGGTGTTGCCACAAGACTGTAGGCCCTCATAGTTACTCTTGGTGGGCGCAGGAATGGGCCCTGCTGTGAACTATTAGATCAAGATTTGTAATTACATGCCCCTGTTAAACAGGGGCTGAAAAATTGTGCCTTAGGCATTGGTGCTGGTGCCACAACACTGCAACCCCTCACAGATACTGTACTCTTAGCACAGCAATGAGACCTGTTGCAAAGCATTGCCTAAAAATTGTAATTACACGCCCCAACAGGGGCTGAAAAATTGTGCCTTAGGCACTGGTGCTGGTGCCACAACACTGCAACCCCTCACAGATACTGTACTTGGAGCACAGCAGTCACACCTGTTGCGAAGCATCTTTTTAAAAAATTGTAATTACACGCCCCTGTTATACAGGGGCTGAAAAATTGTGCCTTAGGCATTGGTGCTGGTGCCACAACACTGCAACCCCTCACAGATACTGTACTCTGAGCACAGCAATGAGAACTGTTGCAAAGCATTGCCTAAAAATTTTAATTACACGCCCCAACAGGGGCTGAAAAATTGTGCCTTGGCATTGGTGCTGGTGCCACAACACTGCAACCCCACACAGATACTGTACTCTGAGCACAGCAATGAGACCTGTTGCAAAGCATTGCCTAAAAATTGTAATTACACGCCCCAACAGGGGCTGAAAAATTGTGCCTTAGGCACTGGTGCTGGTGTCACAACACTGCAACCCCTCACAGATACTGTACTTGGAGCACAGCAGTCACACCTGTTGCGAAGCATCTTTTTAAAAAATTGTAATTACACGCCCCTGTTATACAGGGGCTGAAAAATTGTGCCTTAGGCACTGGTGCTGGTGCCACAACACTGCAACCCCTCACAGATACTGTACTCTGAGCACAGCAATGAGACCTGTTGCAAAGCATTGCCTAAAAATTGTAGTTACACGCCCCAACAGGGGCTGAAAAATTGTGCCTTAGGCACTGGTGCTGGTGCCACAACACTGCAACCCCTCACAGATACTGTACTTGGAGCACAGCAGTCACACCTGTTGCGAAGCATCTTTTTAAAAAAATTGTAATTACACGCCCCTGTTATACAGGGGCTGAAAAATTGTGCCTTAGGCACTGGTGCTGGTGCCACAACACTGCAACCCCTCACAGATACTGTACTTGGAGCACAGCAGTCACACCTGTTGCGAAGCATTTTTTTTAAAAAATTGTAAGTACACGCCCCTGTTATACAGGGGCTGAAAAATTGTGCCTTAGGCACTGGTGTGGTGGCATGGATCATTGAGGAGGAGGAAGAGGATAGTCAGTGAACATAACAGGACAGTCACTCAGCATCAGCATAGGCAGTCTTGAAGGGATGTGACATTATAAATTATTCAGTTATATCTGCTTCAGGTGCCTGGTAGCTGGTGGTGATCCAAGACTGATTCATTTTTATGAAGGTCAGTCGATCAACCGAGTCGGTGGACAGGCGCACCCTATGATCGTTGACAAATCCTCCAGCAGCACTGAATGTGCGTTCGGAAAGAACGCTGGATGCAGGACAGGCCAGTAGCTCAATTGCATACTGTGCAAGCTCTGGCCAGTGATCCATCCTCAGGACCCAGTAAGCCAGATGATTTTCGGTGGGAAAGGTGTCCAAGTCTGACCTTGCCCCTAGGTATTCCTGCACCATGTATATCAGACGCTGGCGATGGTTGCTGGAACCGATCATACCTTGGGGCTGCGGACTAAAAAATTGTCTGAACGCATCGGTCAGACGTCCACCTTCCCCACCGCTCCTTCTGCTACTGACCGAAGCCTCAGCAACTCGTCGTCCAGGACCAGGAGTTTGTAACCTCCCAGTTTCTGGGAACGCGTTGCACAGACCTTTCTGCAAGGCCTCCCTGAGATGTCTCATCCTCTGCTCCCTCTGCGACGGCAAGATAAGGTCCGCAACCTTACCCTTGTACCGTGGATCAAGGAGAGTGGCCAGCCAGTAATGGTCCCTCTCCTTGATCCGAAGAACACGAGGATCCTTCCGCAGGCTTTGCAGGATCAGGGAGGCCATGCAGCGTAGGTTAGCTGAGGCATTCGGTCCGGAGTCTTCTGGGTCACTGAGGATGACATGATCGCCAGCCAACTCCTCCCAGCCACGTACAAGTCCACTGGTTTTTTGGGACTGTACATCATCCCTAAAAGACTGCTGCTGCTGCTGCTGATGCTGAGTGCCAGGCTCCACCTCCATGCTCACACATCCTCCTCCTCCTCCTCCTCCTCATCCTCTTCCTGTGTGAAGGGTGGGACAGAAGGAACACTGTCTGGATAAAGGGGGCCTTGAGAGGCAAGGAAGTCCTCCTCTTCCTGCCTCTGTTCTGCCTCAAGTTCCCTGTCCATTATCCCACGCAGCGTATGCTTCAACAGGTGGACAAGAGGTACAGTGTCACTGATGCATGCACTGTCACTGCTCACCATCCTCGTGGCCTCCTCAAATGGTGAGAGGACAGTGCATGCATCTCTGATCATGCTCGACTGGCGTGGGGAAAAAAGCCAAGCTCCCCTGACCCTGTCCTGGTGCCGTAGTCGCAAAGGTACTCATTGATGGCCCTCTGCTGCGTGTGCAGTCGCTGCAGCATGGCCAACGTTGAGTTCCACCTGGTGGGCATGTCACATATTAGGCGGTTCTTGGGCAGGTTCAGCTCCTTTTGCAGCTCAGTCAGCCGAGCACTGGCATTATAAGATCGGCGGAAATGCACACAGACTTTCCTGGCCTGCCTCAGGACATCCTGTAAGCCTGGGAACCTGCCCAAGAACCGCTGCACCACCAGGTTGAGGACATGAGCCATACAGGGCACATGGGTGAGCTGCCCCTGTCGCAGGGCGGAGAGGAGGTTGGTGCCATTGTCAGAAACGACCATTCCTGGCTTAAGCTGGCGTGGCGTCAACCACCTCTCGGCCTGCCCCTGCAGAGCTGCCAGAACCTCTGCCCCAGTGTGGCTACTGTCCCCCAAACACACCAGCGCAAGCACGGCATGGCATCTTTTTGCCTGCGTACTCGCGTAGCCCCTTGTACGCCTACGAAGCACCGCTGGTTCCGAGGACAGAGCACTGGAGGAAGAAGAAGAGGAGGGGGTGGAGGAGAGAGGTGTGTCACAACCAGTAGTAGCATTTTGGAGGCGTGGTGGCGGAACAACCTCCAACACTACTGCACCTTTCCTGCATCCCTCCCAGCTGCCAATAGAGTGACCCAATGGGCCGTGAAAGAAAGATAACGTCCCTGTCCATGCCTGCTGGACCATGAGTCAGCGGTAATATGCACCTTACCGCTGACCGCCCTGTCCAGCGAGGCATGGACATTGCCTTCCACATGCCGGTAGAGAGACGGAATCGCCTTCCGTGAGAAAAAGTGGCGTTTGGGAACCTGCCACTGAGGAACCGCACATTGAACAAACTCACGGAAGGGGGCCGAGTCTACCAACTGAAAAGGCAGCAGTTGAAGTGCTAGCAATTTAGCCAAGCTAGCATTCAACCGCTGGGCATGTGGATGGCTGGGAGTATACTTCTTTCGACGGTCCAGCAGCTGGGGCAGGGAAATTTGCCTGCTACAATCGGACGTCGGTGTACTGCAAGTACTTGGTTGTGACACACCTAATTCTACACCTTCAGTCCTCTCAGAGCAGCTTTCAGAGAGGACTGAAGATATAGTGGGGATGGAGATCCCAGCTGATGAGGAGCAAGGAGAGGTCCGCTTTGTTCTTTGGTGTGGGTCTTTTATGTGTGCTTGCCAACGAGCTGCATGGCAGGTCGACATATGTCTGCTCATGCTTGTGGTGCCCAAGCGGCTGATGTTTTGGCCACGCGAGATACGCTTGAGACAAATCTTGCAAATAGCAGTGGTGCGATCTGATGCACTCGTCTCAAAAAAGGCCCACACCAAAGAACTTTTGTGATAACGTGCAGAGGCAGCCCCGTGCACAGGCGGAGCTCTGCGGTGTGGTACAGTTGCTGTGCTGGCCTCTAGCTGGCCTCCAGGGGGCATCCTGCCGCGTTGGACATGTGACGCCGCATCCTCCTCCTCCTCCTCCTCCTCCTCCTCCTCTCTCCCTTCAGGCACCCACGTGGAGTCAGTGACCTCATCATCCCCTCCCTCTTCACCACTAGAGCAAACCTGGCAGTAAGCTGCAGCTGGTGGAACAGTACTGCCAGATTGCTGTCCTTCAGCATCCCCTCTCTCTGAGCGCACACTACTGCCTTCTTCAAGCTGGGTATCATCATCCGAGCCTTCGAATCGTTGGGCATCCTCCTGGAGCATGTACCCAACACTGTGCTCAAACAGTTCGGGGGACTCCTCAGGAGGACATGGTGGGTCTAGGGAAGGGGTGGCTGATGATGCCATTGAGTACGCGTTGGCAGCTGCTCTGCCAGTACCCTGAGCCTAGGTGAGAGAGGATGAGGAGGATGAGGAGGGCTTGGTCATCCATTCTACCAAGCCTTCGGCATGATGCGGCTCCACATGTCCAGCTGCCGAAGACAAGCGTGTCCCATGGCCACGTGCTGATGACGATGCACGACCACGTCCACGGCCAGCACTGTTGTCTCTAGAAACAGAGCCTGCCTGCCCTGTGTTCTTGCCTCGGCACGCTCTGCCTCTCCTTGGTGGTCTTCCAGCCATTGTAGTCGGTAGTGTATATAGTATAAAAAATAGAGCTCCTATGTGTGCTCACAACACACTGTAGGTCCTATGGGTGCTGACACTAACACACTATAGGTACTATGTGTGGTGTTGACAAGAAAATATAGGAGCTCTGTGTGCTGCCACTAACACACTAGAAGTCCTATGGGTGCTGCTGACACAATAGGTAGTATATGTGTGCTGCTGTCAAGAAAATATAGGAGCTCTGTGTGCTGCCACTAACACACTAGAAGTCCTATGGGTGCTGCTGACACAATAGGTAAAATATGTGTGCTGCTGTCAAGAAAATATAGGAGCTCTGTGTGCTGCCACTAACACACTAGAAGTCCTATGGGTGCTGCTGAGAAGAAAATATAGGAGCTCTGTGTGATGCCACTAACACACTAGAAGTCCTATGGGTGCTGCTGACAAAATAGAGCTATGTGTGATGCCACTAACACATAGAATTCCTATGGGTGCTGCTGTCAAGAAAATATAGGAGCTCTGTGTGCTGCCACTAACACACTAGAAGTCCTATGGGTGCTGCTGAGAAGAAAATATAGGAGCTCTGTGTGATGCCACTAACACACTAGAAGTCCTATGGGTGCTGCTTACACAATAGTAGTCCTATGTGTGCTGCTGGGAAGAAAATATAGGAGCTCTGTGTGCTGCCACTAACACACTAGAAGTCCTATGGGTGCTGCTGACACAATAGGTAAAATATGTGTGCTGCTGTCAAGAAAATATAGGAGCTCTGTGTGATGCCACTAACACACTAGAAGTCCTATGGGTGCTGCTGAGAAGAAAATATAGGAGCTCTGTGTGATGCCACTAACACACTAGAAGTCCTATGGGTGCTGCTGACACAATAGGTAGTGTATGTGTGCTGCTGTCAAGAAAAATATAGGAGCTCTGTGTGATGCCACTAACACACTAGAAGTCCTATGGGTGCTGCTGAGAAGACAAAATAGGAGCTCTGTGTGATGCCACTAACACAAGAAGTCCTATGTGTGCTGCTGGGAAGAAAATATAGGAGCTCTGTGTGATGCCACTAACACACTAGAAGTCCTATGGGTGCTGCTGAGAAGAAAATATAGGAGCTCTGTGTGATGCCACTAACACACTAGAAGTCCTATGGGTGCTGCTGAGAAGAAAATATAGGAGCTCTGTGTGATGCCACTAACACACTAGAAGTCCTATGGGTGCTGCTGAGAAGAAAATATAGGAGCTCTGTGTGATGCCACTAACACACTAGAAGTCCTATGGGTGCTGCTGAGAAGAAAAATATAGGAGCTCTGTGTGATGCCACTAACACACTAGAAGTCCTATGGGTGCTGCTGCTGAGAAGAAAATATAGGAGCTCTGTGTGATGCCACTAACACACTAGAAGTCCTATGGGTGCTGCTGAGAAGAAAATATAGGAGCTCTGTGTGATGCCACTAACACACTAGAAGTCCTATGGGTGCTGCTGGGAAGAAAATATAGGAGCTCTGTGTGATGCCACTAACACACTAGAAGTCCTATGGGTGCTGCTGAGAAGAAAATATAGGAGCTCTGTTTGATGCCACTAACACACTAGAAGTCCTATGGGTGCTGCTGGGAAGAAAATATAGGAGCTCTGTGTGAGGCCACTAACACACTAGAAGTCCTATGGGTGCTGCTGAGAAGAAAATATAGGAGCTCTGTGTGATGCCACTAACGCACTAGAAGTCCTATGGGTGCTGCTGAGAAGAAAATATAGGAGCTCTGTTTGATGCCACTAACACACTAGAAGTCCTATGGGTGCTGCTGAGAAGAAAATATAGGAGATCTGTTTGATGCCACTAACACACACTAGAAGTCCTATGGGGTGCTGCTGAGAAGAAAATATAGGAGCTCTGTGTGATGCCACTAACACACTAGAAGTCCTATGGGTGCTGCTGGGAAGAAAATATAGGAGCTCTGTGTGATGCCACTAACACACTAGAAGTCCTATGGGTGCTGCTGGAAGAAAATATAGGAGCTCTGTGTGATGCCACTAACACACTAGAAGTCCTATGGGTGCTTCTGAGAAGAAAATATAGGAGCTCTGTTTGATGCCACTAACACACTAGAAGTCCTATGGGTGCTGCTGAGAAGAAAATATAGGAGATCTGTTTGATGCCACTAACACACTAGAAGTCCTATGGGTGCTGCTGAGAAGAAAATATAGGAGCTCTGTGTGATGCCACTAACACACTAGAAGTCCTATGGGTGCTGCTGAGAAGAAAATATAGGAGCTCTGTTTGATGCCACTAACACACTAGAAGTCTTATGGGTGCTGCTGGGAAGAAAATATAGGAGCTCTGTGTGAGGCCACTAACACACTAGAAGTCCTATGGGTGCTGCTGAGAAGAAAATATAGGAGCTCTGTGTGATGCCACTAACACACTAGAAGTCCTATGGGTGCTTCTGAGAAGAAAATATAGGAGCTCTGTGTGATGCCACTAACACACTAGAAGTCCTATGGGTGCTGCTGAGAAGAAAATATAGGAGCTCTGTTTGATGCCACTAACACACTAGAAGTCCTATGGGTGCTGCTGAGAAGAAAATATAGGAGATCTGTTTGATGCCACTAACACACTAGAAGTCCTATGGGTGCTGCTGAGAAGAAAATATAGGAGCTCTGTGTGTGATGCCACTAACACACTAGAAGTCCTATGGGTGCTGCTGGAAGAAAATATAGGAGCTCTGTTTGATGCCACTAACACACTAGAAGTCTTATGGGTGCTGCTGAGAAGAAAATATAGGAGCTCTGTTTGCTGCCACTAACACACTAGAAGTCCTATGGGTGCTGTTGGGGTGCAATGCTGTGCTAACAGCACTGCGGTTGGTACTACTGCAATACTGTACTAACAGTAAGCACGCACCAGACTAATCCCCAGCAGCAGCTAATAACACACTAACTGTGCAATCAGCAGCAATGAACGATCAATGACTTAGGTAGCAATGGTTTAGCAAAGAAATAGCCAATGGTTTAGCAAAGAAGAGCAAATCTTTCAGTAGCAATCAAGCAAAGACAGAATCAGCAGACTGATCTCTCCTAAAGCCGGAACTCATGTGACCGGGGCCGACGGCGTGGCGGCCTTTTAAATGGTGGGGCGTGTACTAAAGCCCCTGAGCTTTAATTGGCTACAGGCGTCCTGCCTGTAGCCAATTATTGCTCTCCGAGTTTCCGGCGCTGTGATTGGCCAAGCATGCGGGGTCACAGTGCATGCTTGGCCAATCATCAGCCTGCAATGCACTGCGCCGGCCGCGCCGGCCGCAATGCATTGCGGGGCCGCTCGCATCACACGAATGTGATGCGAACGGCCCAAATAGTTCTGGGCTCGCCGAGCGAGCGAACGCCCGGTGCTCGATTCGAACGTGGGTTCGAATCGAGCACCGGGCCCATCCATATTTTTGGTAAAAGAAAAATCAAAATAGGCATTGATTGATTGGTTTGCGCAAAAGTTATCGTGTCTACAAACTATGGGATAGATTTAGGGAATTTCATTTTTTTTATTGTTTTTACTAGTAATGTTGGCGATCTGCGATTTTTAGCGGGGCTGCGACATTGTGGCGGACAAATCTGACCCCAAATGACACTTTTTGGGAACCAGTGACATTATTACATTGATCAGTGCTATAAAAATGCACTGATCAATGTAAAAATGACACTGGCAGGGAATGGGTTAACACTAGCGGGCGATCAAGGGGTTAATTATTTTCCCTAGGTGTGTTCTAACTGTAGGGGAGTTGCCTGGGACATGACAGAGATCACTGTTCCCGAGGACTGGGAACAGTAGATCTCTGTCATGTCATCTGTCAGAACGGGGATTTGCCTTGTTTACAAAGGCAGATCCCCATTCTGTCTCTGTACAAGGCGATCGCGGGTCGCTGGCGGACATCGAGTCCACACGACCCGCAGCGTGAGCGAAAGCACGCTGACGACAACGTGCGGCCCTCTCGCAACTGTGCCTGCACAAGCCAAAGTACAATGGTGCCTATTTGTCCAGGAGAGCCAACCTGTCGCAGTACAACAGCAGCGGCTGGTCTTAAAGTGGTTAAAATCCCTCTTGGTAATATTTTGCATCAAATTCATGACGCATCTGCAACACTTTTGGTTCTGACAGCGACTTGTGCACCAAATTCAGGTAGTTCTAAAATGTGCCACTTTTACATTGTGGTGCAATGAAAGTGTCAAATTCAAAATAAAATACCAACAGTTGTGTATTTTTAAAGTGGAGCTAATTAAGACTAACTCTCTTTTGGCGTACAGAGAGAGAAACTGGCGCCGACAGATTTTGCGAAAGTGTCTCAAGCGCATTCTAAAAGTGGCGCCAAGTTCTAGACAGATACATGAATTTGGCACATGCTGCACCACTTTTAGAATGCATAACAGACACTTTTGCAATATCTGTCTGCGCCAGTCTTTCTATATTCCAAGGTAAATGTCTCCCCTGCTATTAATGCTTCTCTTCGACATGTCAACATTTTTTTTTCTAATTGTATACTGATACGTGCTTTGCACCCAAAATGTTATCACCAGGCTGCAGCACTATATCTCACTTGCAGATCTTCACTTTCTCTAACTCAGCAGTGTCTAGCTGGTAAATCTCCCTAAAATATGCAGCGTGCTCCTTATTTTTTCTTACTGTTAACCACAATTTGAATGTACTGATAGACTAAAACTATTAAAATTATTCATGAAGAAAAAAAAAAAACAGACTTACATTAGTTTTGTTGTATTGAACCATAAATGGCTTTATTTTTCAATTTCACTCCCCCGCTGTGCTGGGAATAGACTTTGTATTTCAAGAACCTCCTTTACCTCCAGGAGATTTTAAGACTTTTTCCTCAAGAAAGATGCAGCTGTCCCTCCTCCGTGGCCCTTCTCCGTAGGCACTCCCAGAAGGTGTTTAAAAATATAAAGTCTCTTTCCAACTTAGTGAGGGAGCAAAATTGAGAAAAAAAAAATCCAGCTTGACTTATGGGTATGCAAGTAGCCTCAGTCAGTATTTTTATCTCGTAAGATATTGGCTAGTGACAGGGTCTCTTTAAAGCAGGGGTAGGCAACCTCGACACTCCAACTGTTTTTAAACTACAAATCCCATCATTCCTCTGCCTCTAGGAGTCAAACCTGTGATTGTCAGGGTCTTACAATGTCTCATGGGACTTGTAGTTTTACCCCAGCTGGAGGGCCGAGGTTATGACCTCCCCAGGCAGCAGGCCTGGGAGGTCAGGAACAACAACATATGTATCCTCCCCAGGCAAGAGTTTTCAAAACGTTCCCCAATATATTTATACCTTTCCCTAGCATGCACCACAGGCAATAAACCTCATAGTGGTTGGCCAATGTAATAGAAATATTCATAAGTCAGGCTACTGGACCTCCCCAAACTATTGCCAGGGACATGCTCCAATAGCAGGCAGAAGTAACTAATAACGATAACCTAGGGGAAGACCTGTAGAAAGCAGATATATCGATTCAGGCTGAGGCTGACTATAGTCCAGCAACACTAAAATTTGAATACAGGCAATACTGCGTATAGCAGGGTCCCTACACTTCTATCTTCCTTCTCATCTCTTATATCTTTTTGCAGCAGTCCTATGAAAAGATAGCTTGCTGGAGCATAGAACACATTTTTGCTGTGATTTGCTACATATAATCTCCCATACTCCTTTTGCAAGCTCTGTGTTCAAACCCTAAGGTGTAGTTAAGTTTTTAAAAATTAATAATTCATGAAAACAGCATCATAAAACACAGCAGGATGAACAAATTCAGAATGGTGCTGTTCTGCAGTCATTTGTATTCATACAGATTTCTTGATTGGTCACTCCATGTGATTTGTATTTTTTCTCTGCATAAATAGAAAGAAAAAAAACCTTCTCTGCTGTTCAATATTGTTTACAGAATACTGTAATTTTTTGGTGATAAAAACACACAAGGCATACTGCAAGCTTCAAATTAGCCAGTAGAAACAACATTTTTAATTGAAGCATGCTGTGGGCATTATTAAAAGGATCATATATCTGGTTGGTCCTCTTTAAAAAATTTAGGCATTCTGAAGACTTGGATTCTTTGCTCAAACATTTCTAAACTCCTTTCTACTGTTCTGCTTAAAGGATTTATTTGTATTCATGCTCAAGGCTGCACATGCAAAAAATCCATCTTCAATATTAAACATTTTTCTGTGAAAAGTGCTTAAAGAAATATGCTTATAGAACGCACCTGTTCATAAATCTTTGCTTTTTTTTTTTCTTGTAAGTACAGGTCTATAAAGATTTGTCAAAAAATTGTAATTTGAAGTAATTTAGTACAAGTAGGGGCTGGAAAATGCCTGCAGGTTAGGACTTTTGCATAGACATAGCTCCTACACTTTGATGGTAAAAACACCTATATGCTCTATTTTAATATGTTAAAGCCCAACTCTACATTTCTAAAAACAAAAGGTTAAAATTAGTGGCATGGCCTGTTTATATATAGCAATCCAGTCTGTCTGCAGTACTTAGATCCAATCCTGTGATGTACTCTGAAGGCTCACAGTGTCTCAATCCAGCACTAGTCCACATTTGGGTTAAACCAAGGAAAATATCCCCCATTGGACTTTTGAGGCAACCACATAAGAGGTATGTTTAAAACGTTAACATTTATTTAATTAGCATGCATAAAAACATCCAACATAAGAATGAGAAAATGAGCGGCCTGCTGGTATATAAAAATTACATATTGGCATAATTTGTATATAAATGCAGTGAATTTTTGACAAGAAATAATTGATATGTATGAATTATGCGAAGGAACACCCTACCTACCTTTTGCACTCTCCAGTATTATCCCCAAAGTTGGATAGACACACCTAAAACTTCTAAATAGAAAAGAACAGAGCCAGATCACACTGTTGTTTCAAGACATGTAAGAAATGTGCTAACTGAGCCCCAGGAATAACTAAAACATCACTCACCGTCACCAGTAGACTGACCTATTATCCCATTTGTAGAGAATTGCTAAGCTGATGAATCCCACAGTGGGTGATTTGTGAGTTCTCCTATTCTCAATGGATCAAACAGCTGGGTACAGTATACTCTGGAAAATTTATGGATTCTGCTAAGCCTGGAAGTTTAATGATTTTTCTATTTTTTTTTTTTTATGATCCGCCTGATTTGCACTAAATTGCAAACAGAATGAAATGAAATGAAATTTCCACCAGTGGCACCTAGAATACAGTACATTTAGTTGCATACCAGTTGGAACATTCTAACGGGGCCAATTATTTACAGGGTTAAAAAAATAAGGGGGATGTTTACTGCCTGGAAATGAAAGATTTTTAAGCTTGTTGAATATTAAGTAAAACTGAGACGTTCTCAATAAACTGAGCCAATGATCAATAAACATAGATTATTAAGACTTGTCACAAGTCCCCTGGTAGTTTATTGATGAAGAGATTGTGAGCTATTTAGGTCATCATTCACTCTGCAAGCAATGTACTTGTGTTACTACAGGAACAGACACTCTTTCTATGTACCTGGCACATACATTATGTTTGTCAGTAAAAACGTGGAATGTTTCTAATACTCGTAAATCAAAAGTGTGGGAGGCGTGTTTCACATTTTATGAGCTGAATTAGCAGTTAATGACAAAACTTAAGGCCAGCTCTATTGCTTACTTCTCTATACCTTTCAAATATAAAAAATGGGTAATTCAAAGGAATAATGAACCCTTGTTTGTTTTCCTTGGGATGTTGTGTCTCTGGATGCTATATACTGCTCTACCACAATTTAAAGCGGTTCTATTATACAAAATTAAAAGACAGGGACATTTAACGCAACCAGATCATAGTGCAATACATTAATGCAACATTACATTAATGCAACAATTTATTGAAAATTTTTTTAAAATGGTGTGTAGAAATTTACTCATGTGGAATGTAGTCGGTGCAAGTGCACTTTAAGGCTCAGAGTGCTGGGGTAGCCCGGTAGGGCTGAATGAATGAATGATATGCTGCAGCTCTGAACTAGCTCTGCTGACTCTGTGCACAGGGAGGAAAGGCTGTCGCTATCAATGTAGACACGCTGTAGATACGTTTCTGGGGCAGTTCCCCTTTCATCAGTTTCCTAAGGCAAAATAAGGCCTGTATAATTGTATTGCTCTGTGTATACACACATATATTAAACTTTGTGTAAAAAAAAGGATATTGTAGATCGTTATTGAGTGGCAAACAATAATTATAGCAAAGTAAAAAAAAAACCTAAAAAATCCTTACAGGTCCTTGCATGTCCCTCCGGCAAGACCATTATATGACTTACTCAGAGATGGGCATAAAGATTGGACACAAATAAAATCGATCAGTTAGTTTATTACCCTAGAATGACACATGTCCTGATAGTGAGATTATCATTAATGAGAAACTGGTCATATTAAAAGGATATGTTATTTGATCCCAGTAACTAAAGGCTAATACACAACAAAACTTACTTGTAATTAAAGATGGCAGATTTATGACATATCCAGTAATAAAGCTTTTAGAGGTATTATCCCCATATCAACAATGTTAAAGCAAGTACCCACTTCATAAAGAGGTGTGCAAAAGGGTGTGAGACTTTAATTGAACCTCTAAAAAGATGATTTTTAGAGATTTAAAAAAAAATATATATATTTTTAAATTTAAAAAACATAAGTTTGTCATTAAGAACAATATACATGGATGCTCAATTTATCGTTTTTTCATAGCGCATAGTGTTAACACGTTTTGTGGTTAATAAAATGCTTTTTTTAGGATCTACGCTGGAAAAGACCATTCAATGTATCCAATCTAAAAACACAATAATGACCAATAGTCACAAAAAGCACACATATAAATATATATAAATGGCATACAGTTGTGCTCATAAGTTTACATACCCTGGCAGAATTTTGCCATTTTTCAGAGAATATGAATGATAACACAAACACTTTTCTTTCACTCATGGTTAGTGTTTGACTGAAGCCATTTATTATCAATCAACTGTGTTTACTCTTTTTAAATCATAATGGCAACAGAAACTACCCAGATGACCCTGATCAAAAGTTTACATACCCCAGTTCTTAATACCGTGTACTGCCCCCTTTAACATAAATGACAGCTTGAAGTCTTTCGTGGTATTTGTGGATGAGGCTCTTTATCTTCTCAGATGGTAAAGCTGCCCATTCCTCTTGGCAAAAAGTCTCCAGTTACTGTAAATTCTTGGGCTGTCTTGCATGAACTGCACGTTGGAGATCTCCCCTGAGTGGCTCAATCATATTAAGGTCAGGAGACTGAGATGGCCACTCCAAAACTTTCATTTTATTCTGCTGTAGCCAATGACAGGTCGTCTTGGCCTTGTGTTTTGGATCATTGTCATGTTGGAATGTCCAAGTACTTCCCATGCGCAGGTTCCTGGCTGATGAATGCAAATGTTCCTCCAGTATTTTTTGATAACATACTACATTTTGCCAACGATTTTGACCAAATTTCCTGTGCCCAAAACATCAGCGATCCACCTCCGTACCTTTCATCATAGGCCTTGTTGACTCCTCTCCAAATGTAGCGTTATGGTTGTGGCCCAAAAGCTAATTTTTGGTCTCATCACTCCAAATTACTTTGGGCCAGAAGGTTTGAGGCTTGTCTCTGTGCTGTTTGGCATTTTGTAAGCGTAATACTTTGTGGCATTTGCGTAGTAATGGCTTTCTTCTGGTGACTCAACCATGCAGCCCATCTTTCTTCAAGTGTTTGCTTATTGTGGAAAGGAAGAAAGGTAACAGCGCTCTCTGCAGGGACAATTCAATCCATATACCAGGTCCACTCACAGGTGCCGAGGCTCGATGTGTCCCAATACACTCCAATGCAACAGTAGTAAGAAGAGCCGGCAAAACTGTAATCCTTGAGGTGTCATTTATTGGTACATCAGAGTGACAATAAAACAATAAATCTGGCGGGTTTCGGCCATAGCCTTAGTCGTAGCTAGTTTGAAACAGATATGGCAAAATATATTTATACTCACATACGCATGTGCAAACTCCATCTCTACATAATTGGCCTATCAGGTTAGTGTCACAGAAAATTAACATATTTAATTGATACCACCAATTATCCAAGTGGTTAGTGACTACACCTGTTTTTAGCCAGCATGAGAAGGGGCAGAGGAAAGAAAGGCAATATAAAAAGTTACTTTGTTGAGCCAAAAAGAAGTGTGTAGAAAAAATGCTACATAAGATATTAGGACCTTATTACTCCAAGGGAGAAATGTATTCCTTAAAAGAAGATGAAAATGCAGACTCATGTTCAAGTAAAATTCTTTGTGGTAGCAACACAATATAAAGTCAAAATTAATGGTAGGATTAAAGAAAAAAAAAGGGATTCAATTTGTGGCAGGATCAAAAAAGAGGGATTCAATTTATGGCAGGATCAAAAAAGAAGGATTCAATTTATGGCAGGATCAGAAAAAAGGGGGAATTAAATTAATGGCAGTATCAAAAGAGAGGGATTAGATTTATGGCAGGATCAAAAAAAAGGGGGGGGGGGGGGTTAGATTAATGGCAGGATTAAAAAAAAAAGGGGGAGGTTCAATTTATGGCAGGATCAAAAAAGGAGGAATTGAATTTATGGCAGGATCAAAAAAAAGGAATTAAACTATTGCAAAAAAAAAAGGAGGGATTACATTTATGGCGGGATCAAAAAAGGGGGGATTAGATATTGGCAGGATCAAGAAAAAAATGGTTCATGCCTGTGGGGATGCGTGTCCCCAACAGGAAAATCCACTTAATTTCCTGTTCCAGTAGCCTTCTGTGCCTGTCTCCTCCACGTACCGACATTTCGATTTTTTGAACTGCAGAGAAAGAGAAGAAATCCATGTTACAATCACCTAAAAATTTGAAGTGTTTAGATACAATGGATAACATCCTCTCATTACTATATGCTGCTTCGTTATAATTACATGAAAAAAAAAAATAAGAATTTGAGGTAGCCTAAGTCCACAGAAGATCTGCGATTAGTACCCCAACCTACCTGCCAAATTTCTTAAAAAAAACAGTGTGCGAGTGCACCTAGATCAGGGGTGTCAAACTGGCGGCCCTTCAGCTGTTGCAAAACTACAAGTCCCATCATGCCTCTGCCTGTGGGAGTAGGGTGACCACATTTCCAAACTGCCATTAAGGGGCACACCCCCCCCCCGCACCCGCACGAAAAATATGTTTTTGATACTTTTTTTTGCAAATTTTTGGCAAAAAAAAAGTGGTAACCAGTTTAGACAGGTGGTATGGACAGCAGAACGGAGGGGGACACGGAGGAAGAACGGAGGGGGACAGCAGCAGAATGGAGGGGGACCCGGAGGAAGAACGGAGGGGGACACGGAGGAAGAACGGAGGGGGACAGCAGAACAGAGGGGGACCCCTCTGTTCTGCTGCCCCCTCCGTTCTTCCGCCGTGTCCCCCTCTGTTTTACTGCTGTCCCCCTCCGTTCTTCCTCCATGTCCCCCTCTGTTCTGCTGTCCCCCTCCGTTCTGCTGTCCCCCTCAGTTCTGCTGTCCCCCTCAGTTCTGCTGTCCCCCTCCGTTCTTCCTCCGTGTCCCCCTCTGTTCTGTTGCTGTCCCCCTCCGTTCTTCCTCCGTGTCCCCCTCTGTTCTGTTGCAGCAGAACGGAGGGGACCACGGAGGAAGAACAGAGGGGGACAGCAGAACGGAGGGAGACACAGAGGAAGAACGGAGGGGGACAGCAGCAGAATGGAGGGGGACAGCAGCAGAATGGAGGGGGACAGCAGCAGAATGGAGGGGGACAAAGTGTGAGTGTAACACAGACAGTACACTAACCTGTCCTGGTTCTGGAAGAATGTCTGGCACTGACTGCACTTGCGGACCTCGTGGGTGGGAGGAGCCTGGAGGATGACTCAGTCAGACGAGGCTCAGGCTGGCTGGCTGCAGTGCTCAGGAGAGATGTTTAAACAACTGTGGCACTGGCTCTGTCTGGGGTGAGTCTGGTCACCGTCAGTGGCATCACAGGTCACTGGCGTCACTCTGTGCACTGGCGTCACTCTGTGCACTGCTGGCCGGCCCACTGTGGCTGCTCTCTCTCTCTCTCTGGACTACTGAGCGGTGGGCACGCGCGCTGCTCGCCTCTCAGCCATAGGATGCGGGCGGGTGCACTGCCCACACTGACTGCCAGTGCCGCCCACGTGTCTGTCAGCCCGCCCCTCAGGCCTCAGCTGACGTTGCTGGTTGCTAGATGCGGAGCGGCCCCTAGCCTAGCAACCAGCCTGGCAGCCAGCCTATGATGCGTTAAACTTTATAAGGGTGGCGGGCTGGCGGCGGAAGGGAGAAGTGAGTCAGCAGAGCGGACTGGTCTGGTCAGTGGTCACTGTGTTTTTTTTTCATTCCGGGACACTGTATTGTCCCGGAATGAAGGTGCCCGGGACACGGGACAAAAATCTCAAGTCAGGGACAATCCCGGGCAATCCGGGACACGTGGGCACCCTATGTGGGAGTCATGCTTGTAACTGTCAGCCTTGCAATGCCTCATGGGACTTGTAGTTTTGCAACAGCTGGAGGGCCGCCAGTTTGAAACCCCTGACCTAGATGAATTGTTGCTGTTTTGAAGATTTGTGGATTTCTCTTCTGTTCATTTACTTTCCATTTTTTAATTGATTAAAAAAAAAACAGCTTTTAACACTTCCATTTCTAAAAGCTTTCTGAATTCACAAATTTTTTTCACACGTGTGCAAAACTTTTGCACAGTACTGTACATAACACATAAATATATATAAATGGTATAGATAACATTTAAATGGTAACTGTTTTTCAGGACACCCCCTTTCTTGGGCTGATTGTCTGTTACCTATGCTCCATGGTATAAATGGATAGTATGTATTGGATGCCTGGTTGCCATTTTTGTTGAAGTGGTGGTTCCCCATATATCTTGTTTAAAGGGGTTGTAAACCCTAGTTTAAAAAAATAAATAAAAACAACAAACATGCCTATGCTTACCTGCTCTGTACAATAGTTTTGCACAGAGCAGCCCCGACACTCCTCTTCTGGGGTGCCCCGCTGGCGCTCCTTGCCCCTCCTCTTTATTGGGTGCCCCCACAGAAAGCTGCTTTCCCTGGGGGCACCCGTGTGGGCTAGCTCCTGAGTGCTGACACAGTCCTGTCCATTGACACAGACATAGAGACTTGTCCCCGCCCTCTGCCCCCCACTCCTGTGTCACTGGATTTGATTGACAGCATCGGGAGCCAATGGCTCCTGCTGCTAAAAAATCTGTCCAATGAGGAGAGAGACAGCGGCTGGAGCTGCTGCGCTCCTACACATCGTTGGATCGGATCGGGCTTAGGTAAGAAAAGGGGGGGGAGCTGCAGCAAAGAAGGTTTTTCCCCTTAATGCATAGAATGCTTAAAGGTGGAAAACCTTGAGGATTTACAACCACTTTAAATATATATTGATGAGTTGCATTGATTATCACTGTTTTGATTTATATACATATTTTAATTATAGGAATTTTGGTCCTTAGCATTTATTTATTTATTTGTGGTTCCTGTTATTACATTTTTAGGTGAGTCTTTGGAGTTCTCCCTCTACTACTGTCGTTAAATAACAATTAATTTGGATGTTTTTCAATTTGAGCCCAGGATAAGTTTATCCTCCCTCTATGTACTGGTTTAGGCACTTTATTATTTTGTTTAGTATGTTTAGGCACTTTATTATTATTATATCTTGCCCTTTAATTGTCATTTTTTTAAGCACCGATTCCTATCGTCCAAATGGTGGGAATCAGGACAATCTGTTCTATACACATATGCTCTAGTGGATTTCTGTGAGTTTCTCTAATGCTACTTCATGGTCTGAATTGATACAATTATTTGTATATATTATATGATATTTATTTATTCATATTGATTATTTTTAATTAGTTAATTGATGGATTATGTTTTAAAATTCATTGAGTGCTTTGGGGATTATTCTACCTTTCTACCTCCATCTTTCTGCTGCCTCCCCACAGACCAGAAAGCCCCACTGTTTTGTTGCCTCTGATACAGCGTCATGGTCTAGAGTCAGGCTCGAAGACCAGTAGCTATAGCAGTTGGGGAACTCCCACCGACCAGAAGGATTGGTATACAAGCAGGTCACCCTAGTAAATAACACAGGCTCACCTGAGATGCGGAGTCCTAACTGGTGCTCACCAGAGCTCCTGATGGTGTTAGTACCATGTCGTGCTCCTCGGGATCGCCCCACCAGAAGGTGAGCAAGGCGGGGGCCAATAGTGGATATAGCAGGTAAGGATCAAACAAAGCATAGTCAGTAAACAAGCCAATGGTCAGTAACAAGTAGTGGCAGGTTGGAATCAAGCAAAAGCGTAGTCGAGGAACAAGCCAGGGGCAAAGACATGGATGGCAGCAGGAAAGACAGAAGCAAGATACTGGCTGGAGAGAGCACAATAATCTGGCAAACAGGAAGTGCAGAGAAATGGCGTAAATCAGGAAGTACATGGGAGGAGCAAAGAGTGCAAGGTTCAAGACAAACAAGGTTCAAGGCAGAATCATTCAAGGAATTCAAGGAAGGAAGAGACATTGCCTAATATAGCAGAGGTTCCTGATTCAAATCTAGGCCCTGACATAAAGATAGTCAATTAATAATAATATTATAAATATGTTTTCCTTCTTTCCCATATAACATATCTTATGAACATGGGACAGAGGGCCTTTTTCAATATATGTATTATGTGCTTACGTATACCATATTTTTTATATATACAGTATATAGGGATGAGCCCGGTGCTCGATTCGAACCCACGTTCGCATCGAGCACCGAGCGTTCGCTCGCTCGGCGAGCCCAGAACTATTTGGGCCGTTCGCATCACATTCGTGTGATGTGAGCGGCCCCGCAATGCATTGCGGCCGGCGCGGCCGGTGCAGTGCATTGCTGGCTGATGATTGGCCAAGCATGCACTGTGACCCCGCATGCTTGGCCAATCACAGCGCCGGAAACTCGGAGAGCAATAATTGGCTACAGGCAGGACGCCTGTAGCCAATTAAAGCTCAGGGGCTTTAGTACACGCCCCACCATTTAAAAGGCCGCCACGCCGTCGGCGCCGGTCACATGAGTTCCGGCTTTAGGAGAGATCAGTCTGCTGATTGTGTCTTTGCTTGATTCATTGCTACAGAAAGATTTGCTCTTCTTTGCTAAACCATTGGCTATTTCTTTGCTAAACCATTGCTACCTAAGTCATTGATCGTTCATTGCTGCTGATTGCACAGTTAGTGTGTTATTAGCTGCTGCTGGGGATTAGTCGGGTGCGTGCTTACTGTTAGTACAGTATTGCAGTAGTACCAACCGCAGTGCTGTTAGCACAGCATTGCACCCCAACAGCACCCATAGGACTTCTAGTGTGTTAGTGGCATCACACAGAGCTCCTATATTTTCTTCCCAGAAGCACCCATACCCATAGGACTTCTAGTGTGTTAGTGGCATCACACAGAGCTCCTATATTTTCTTCCCAGAAGCACCCATAGGACTTCTAGTGTGTTAGTGGCATCACACAGAGCTCCTATATTTTCTTCTCAGCAGCACCCATAGGACTTCTAGTGTGTTAGTGGCATCACACAGAGCTCCTATATTTTCTTCCCAGAAGCACCCATAGGACTTCTAGTGTGTTAGTGGCATCACAAAGAGCTCCTATATTTTCTTCCCAGAAGCACCCATAGGACTTCTAGTGTGTTAGTGGCATCACACAGAGCTCCTATATTTTCTTCCCAGAAGCACCCATAGGACTTCTAGTGTGTTAGTGGCATCACACAGAGCTCCTATATTTTCTTCCCAGAAGCACCCATAGGACTTCTAGTGTGTTAGTGGCATCACACAGAGCTCCTATATTTTCTTCTCAGCAGCACCCATAGGACTTCTAGTGTGTTAGTGGCATCACACAGAGCTCCTATATTTTCTTCCCAGAAGCACCCATAGGACTTCTAGTGTGTTAGTGGCATCACACAGAGCTCCTATATTTTCTTCCCAGAAGAATCCATAGGACTTCTAGTGTGTTAGTGGCATCACACAGAGCTCCTATATTTTCTTCCGAGAAGCACCCATAGGACTTCTAGTGTGTTAGTGGCATCACACAGAGCTCCTATATTTTCTTCTCAGCAGCACCCACAGGACTTCTAGTGTGTTAGTGGCATCACACAGAGCTCCTATATTTTCTTCCCAGAAGCACCCACAGGACTTCTAGTGTGTTAGTGGCATCACACAGAGCTCCTATATTTTCTTCCCAGAAGCACCCACAGGACTTCTAGTGTGTTAGTGGCATCACACAGAGCTCCTATATTTTCTTCCCAGAAGCACCCATAGGACTTCTAGTGTGTTAGTGGCATCACACAGAGCTCCTATATTTTCTTCTCAGCAGCACCCATAGGACTTCTAGTGTGTTAGTGGCATCACACAGAGCTCCTATATTTTCTTCCCAGAAGCACCCATAGTACTTCTAGTGTGTTAGTGGCATCACACAGAGCTCCTATATTTTCTTTTCAGCAGCACCCACAGGACTTCTAGTGTGTTAGTGGCATCACACAGAGCTCCTATATTTTCTTCCCAGAAGCACCCACAGGACTTCTAGTGTGTTAGTGGCATCACACAGAGCTCCTATATTTTCTTCTCAGCAGCACCCATAGGACTTCTAGTGTGTTAGTGGCAGCTAACAGAGCTCCTATATTTTCTTGTCAGCAGCACCCATAGGACTTCTAGTGTGTTAGTGGCATCACACAGAGCTCCTATATTTTCTTCCCAGAAGCACCCACAGGACTTCTAGTGTGTTAGTGGCATCACACAGAGCTCCTATATTTTCTTCTCAGCAGCACCCATAGGACTTCTAGTGTGTTAGTGGTAGCTAACAGAGCTCCTATATTTTCTTGTCAGCAGCACCCATAGGACTTCTAGTGTGTTAGTGGCATCACACAGAGCTCCTATATTTTCTTCCCAGAAGCACCCATAGGACTTCTAGTGTGTTAGTGGCATCACACAGAGCTCCTATACAGTGGGGTAAAGCTGCGCCAATGTAAAAAGAAAATGAACATAAAAAAATGTGTAAACCATGATAAACATATTAAACATATAGAAATTCTCATACAAAACAGTCCAGATAAAAATGAATTAGTCCAGAACGATTCCTCTAAACATCAGACATGGGGTAAATTAAATCAACCAATCCAGCATGTTCAAAGGTAACACCTCCGTGCTCGTGCTAAGGGCATCCACTGTGACATGAAAAAAATGGTGCTTTATCCCGACCACCTAATAAGTGGGAGGCTTACCAGAAGGTATAGATAATCGAGCCTTGGATATAAGCTTGTAGTGTATCCAGTAGACCAGCGTAGGTAGGGTTAACGGCCACTCCAGGGAGGAAAAAACAATCCAAATGCAAACAGGGAAGGAGGGGAGGGATCCGTCCTGAGATCCGTTCACAGACTAGATAGCCAGCCACTTCCTAGTATAATCCTCCGTTTGGGGAGAAAGCACAAAAGGGGCCACCCATAGTGTAATACTGATAATAGTAGTTTAATAAAAACGGATTAAAAATAACTTACATCAAAGAGAAGAAATTAGGGCAACAAAGATGACAACATGAACACTGCCGGCCGGTCAGTGTAATCCCGTCCCTTGATCAAATGTATGTCTGTAGTGGTGGCGTCGCTGCGTGCCTTCCCATACGACGTTTCGTCACAACTGACGTTTTCAATGGGGAACGGGCGACGCAGCGACGCACCACCTATAAATACCTAACCTCTTCCTGGAATGTATGAGATCGAGGCCGGCGCCGCCATCTTGCTAGTGGGAAAAATACCATAGCAGTGTTGGCAGCCGGCGCCAGGAAGGGTTAGCAGTTGAAACGCTAAAAAAATCTGAATAGGAACATCATTGTGCTAATCCATGTAATTCAGAGGCTAATGCTAGAAAGAAAATAAATGAACATTACAATAATAGTGCAGTGAAGGACTATGAAACAATCCGAAGTGCATAAATAACCATGCAAGATGGACTCCTAAAATTGTAGTAGAAAAAACATCTGATACCAGATGTGGGAAGATAATCCAGTGAGGTGATCTCTATGAGTGTAAAGATGCAAATTATTTGAAAATGCAAAGTAATTACATTATATAAATAAATATGGACATAAAGTATATTAGGAAAAAACCCCCTGTTAAGGGAGTGATGATTACCTGTGAGGGACGTGGTGTGACTAAAAAAGTGAAGGAGGGAGTGAATAAAAAAGAGGGAAAAAAAAGGGGAAAGAGGGGGAAAAAAGGGGAAAGGAGGGTTAGCACCCCCACTAATAAGTGAAATGTGTGTATAATTTAAGAAAAACACACAAAGATTATATTATAAAAAATCACATTATATATACGGAGCCTCAAAAAATGGCATGACCTTGCACACATCTCAGGAAGAGTTCACATTCACTAAAAAACCTTTATAGGAGAAAGACTAACAACAAACTCCAATGGGTTATCAGTAAAAAGACCTCCAGGTACAAATTATATAATCGGCTACAAGATGGCCGTCACAAAATAGCATGCAAACCCCCCCATTAAGAGTTGTCTATGAAGGCATTGATGTCGGTATCAATATTCAACCCAAAAGGGGTGTATGACTTTAAACGGTGAATCCAGGCCATTTCCAGTCTTGACACTTCCCTCACTAATGAGCTCCCTCGCCAGTGAGGTTTAAATTTGTCAATACCGAAAAAAAGGGTTTGGGCTGGATTTTTACTGTGTGCCTGCAAGTAGTGTTTGGACACTGAGTGTTTGGGGAAACCCGAAATGATGTTAGAAATATGTTCCCCTAGTCGCACTTGTAGTGGGCGTTTAGTTCGCCCTACATATTGTAACCCACACGGGCACTGTAGCATATAAACCACCCCTTTGGATGAACAGGTTATACAAGGTTTAATAGTGTGGCTATCACCGGTGGCTGTACAAGTAAAGGATGTGGTGCGTCTCGCAACATCTCTGTTGAGAGAACACACCCGGCATCTCCCGCACTTGTAGTACCCCGAGAGGTGATCGAAAAAACCCCTCGTGTTTCTAGGAGGGTCGATGGTATTGACCGCTACCTGGTTCCTCAATGAGGGTAGGCCCCTGAAAATCACCTGGGGTTTTTCAGGTAGAAGATCTTTCAGGACCGTGTCGCTCTTCACTATATGCCAGTGTTTGTTTATTAATTGTTTGATACCCCTATGTTGTAAGGTATATGTGGTAATGAAGGGGACTCCATTGGCAAAGGCTTCCCTTCTGCGTGGGCCTTTCTCTTTCAGCAGCTCTGATCTATCAAGGTTGCTTACTTCGTTTAAAGTGACACTCAGATCTTCAGATTTATAGCCTTTTTCAACCAGTCGTTCCATAAGTATTTTGGACTGAGCCTGAAAATCCTCCTGTTTCGTACAATTCCTCCTAAGTCTAATCAGTTGGCTCTTGGGAACTGAATTTAGCCATGGGGAATGATGGCAGCTTATGACCGGAATGAATGAATTCCTATCTGTAGTCTTGAAATATGTGGAGGTAATGAATTTGTTGTTTTCTATTGAGATGTTCAAATCCAGGAAATGAATAGTTTCCTGGTGCATCTCATATTTCAAAACAATCCCCCTGGTGTTGTTATTGAGGGATTGCATGAAAGTTTCCAGATCCCCCAGTTGGCCACCCCAGAGGAGGAGGATGTCATCGATATATCTAGCCCATAGAACAAGTTGGGGTGTGTTCTGGGCATAGATGACATCCTCCTCCCACTGGGCCATAAAAAGGTTGGCCAAACTGGGGGCATATTTAGCCCCCATTGCCACACCAACTATTTGCAGGTAAAACTGGTTGTTGAACCAGAAATAGTTGTGTGTGGCCGCATACTTCAAAAGGGTCATAATGAAAGACACTTGTTCAGCCGGAAGGTGGGACTCCTGGCGTAGGTAATTCAGTACGGCAGAAAACCCTAGGTCATGGGGAATGATGGTGTAAAGAGAGTTGACATCCGCTGTCACCATCCATATGCCTGGTTTAGCTGTAATGGTGTCCAACATATTAATGACCTGTCTGGAATCTTTGATGAAAGAAGGCGTCCTGGTAACCAACGGTTGAAGGTAGGAATCAATGTACTTGCCCACCCGGGCAGTAACGGAATCTATTCCGCTGACTATGGGGCGCCCGGGTGGGCAAGTGAGGCTCTTATGTACCTTGGGCAGGTAATAAAGAACCAGAGTTCTTGGGGCCCTAGGAATGAGGTGTAAAGCCTCCTTCTCATTTAGAATCCCAGTGCTTCGACCCAACTGGATTAATTTCTCCAAATCCCTCACAAATTGGATCTTTGGGTCAGAGGGTAACTTTACATACGTGGTAACATCATCCACAATTCTGTGCATCTCAGTCAAGTAGGCTTCTCTATCCAACACCACGATACCCCCCCCCCTTATCGGCTGGCCGAATGACCAGATCCTTTCTTGAACATAATGAGTCTAACCCATCTTGCAGGGTCTTACTCATTTTAGTTTTTTGGATTTCAAGATGTTCTAAATCCCTTAATATAACATCGCGAAAAACACGCAGTGGGGGGGGTAATCCCCCCGGGGGGTTAAAGAGGGAAGCGTTGGCCAAACCTGAGTGGACAAATGCGGGGGTGGTGGGGTTGGCTGTAGTGGCTCTAATGGGGAAAGTGTTACTACTCATATAGCGTTTAATGTTGAGCTTGCGCACAAATTTGTGAATATCCATGTAAACTTGGAATTTATTTAAACCTTTAGGGGGTGCAAACTTGAGGCCCTTATCCAAAATAGAAAGTTCTGGTACCGATAAGGGTTTAGAGCTTAGATTAAAGATGCCTTTACCTATCACACCCTCGCTCTCTTTAATTGCTCGGGCCCGCCTCCCCCTCTGGTTCCTCTCCTCTTTCGCCCTGTCGTTTTTTTCCTTGTAAGGGTCGGGGAAAACCCCAACCATTAGATAACAGGGGCGGTGGGGGGCGACGTATTTCTCTTTCACCATTGGGGCCCAAATATTGACTTTGGGTGAGACCAGTATTAGGGTAAGTTAGGTTGGGTGTAACTTCCTCGTAGGGGCCATTAGCATCTATCAGAGGAAAAAAAGTGTTACTGGTGGGGACACCATATTCCCAGTCAGAACCTCTACCCATAGGGTCATAGAATGGAGAGCGAGGTGCTGAGTCTCTAATGGGAGGTTGGCCCCAACCATTGAGTTGATTGACCTGGGGGCCCTTTGCAGGTAGTGGAGGGGGTTGTCCCCATCCTCTACTATAAGATGTATATTCCCCACCCACTGGAGGAAAATTTGTGGGTGGTGGAGGGTAGAGATAGCTGTGACCTGATTCATAAGATCCATGATTGGATCTAGGGGGACCCCCTGGTTTAAAGTTACCCCGATGAAAGGATGACCCTCTACTATTGCCACGTCCCCTACGCGGGGATTGATAGGACTGGTAAGTCCCATGTCCTTGGGACCTAGTGGTAGGAACCGTACGTTTGGGGGGAGGGGGTTGGGAGGGTGGTCCTCCTCTGGCAGGAACAGTGGGAGCTGAAACCTCCATTGAGGGATCGGTAAGTCTGGATTGTTCATCTAGCAGTTTTTTTTTTGCCACTCAAAGACTATATTCCCAGTGTAATCTGCAAAGTCTCTATTGTATTTCTTTTTTTTTCTTAATTCTCTGATCTTTATCTTCCTTTTCCAGGATTTTAAGGAGATTATTAGACTTATCTCGGTATTCATCACTGTCTTTGACACTATCTAGTTTGTTTTGAATGCCTTTGATTTCACCATCAAGATTAGACAATTTGATAGTTTTCCTTTCTACAAGAAATTTCAGAAAGGATACCCCTGCCTGGTTAAAATATTTGTACCATTCCTCCAGGTCAAGGTCGCCCTTTTGGGGGGCCACCTCCCATCTAAGACTTCTAGGTACCATGGAGTACTTAATGTATGTTTCGAGGTAAGCGATGTCCCATTTAGTGTGATTTTCTGAGATCATCAAGTTCTTTAGGCGGAGGAAAGTGCCATTTAAATCACTTTCGTCCTGCTTGTAAATTTCAAAAACCCCGTCAACATCAAGTACCCTAGAAGTTCTGAATTCGAAGACATCCATGATTATAGGAGGATGGGAAGGGGTGCCAAGGGGGGAAAAAAAAGGAGGGGAGGGTGGGTCACCGTGAGGGTGCTAGAGTCCACAAATAAAAGGAAATTATAGGAAAACAAAAAAACAAAGGGGAGGGGGGGGAGGAGTGGAGAGGGAAAAGGAACCCCAGCTGCAGCAAAAAGTATCAGGACTAGCAAAATGGAAATAGGTAAGCCGCGCTTGGGAGAAAAAGAGAGTGTGAGGGAAAAGGTTGAGAGAAAATGCAACCAATGAATAAGAAAGTTCTAAAAAATAGAAAATAAAAAATATATAGAGGCTGCTGCTAAAAAGTGGGATACTACACACTAAGCAAATATACAGTGGGGTAAAGCTGCGCCAATGTAAAAAGAAAATGAACATAAAAAAATGTGTAAACCATGATAAACATATTAAACATATAGAAATTCTCATACAAAACAGTCCAGATAAAAATGAATTAGTCCAGAACGATTCCTCTAAACATCAGACATGGGGTAAATTAAATCAACCAATCCAGCATGTTCAAAGGTAACACCTCCGTGCTCGTGCTAAGGGCATCCACTGTGACATGAAAAAAACGGTGCTTTATCCCGACCACCTAATAAGTGGGAGGCTTACCAGAAGGTATAGATAATCGAGCCTTGGATATAAGCTTGTAGTGTATCCAGTAGACCAGCGTAGGTAGGGTTAACGGCCACTCCAGGGAGGAAAAAACAATCCAAATGCAAACAGGGAAGGAGGGGAGGGATCCGTCCTGAGATCCGTTCACAGACTAGATAGCCAGCCACTTCCTAGTATAATCCTCCGTTTGGGGAGAAAGCACAAAAGGGGCCACCCATAGTGTAATACTGATAATAGTAGTTTAATAAAAACGGATTAAAAATAACTTACATCAAAGAGAAGAAATTAGGGCAACAAAGATGACAACATGAACACTGCCGGCCGGTCAGTGTAATCCCGTCCCTTGATCGAATGTATGTCTGTAGTGGTGGCGTCACAGAGCTCCTATATTTTCTTCTCAGCAGCACCCACAGGACTTCTAGTGTGTTAGTGGCATCACACAGAGCTCCTATATTTTCTTCCCAGAAGCACCCACAGGACTTCTAGTGTGTTAGTGGCATCACACAGAGCTCCTATATTTTCTTCCCAGAAGCACCCACAGGACTTCTAGTGTGTTAATGGCATCACACAGAGCTCCTATTTTTTCTTCCCAGAAGCACCCATAGGACTTCTAGTGTGTTAGTGGCATCACACAGAGCTCCTATATTTTCTTCCCAGAAGCACCCATAGGACTTCTAGTGTGTTAGTGGCATCACACAGAGCTCCTATATTTTCTTCTCAGCAGCACCCATAGGACTTCTAGTGTGTTAGTGGCATTACACAGAGCTCCTATATTTTCTTCCCAGAAGCACCCATAGGACTTCTAGTGTGTTAGTGGCATCACACAGAGCTCCTATATTTTCTTCCCAGAAGCACCCATAGGACTTCTAGTGTGTTAGTGGCATCACACAGAGCTCCTATATTTTCTTCCGAGAAGCACCCATAGGACTTCTAGTGTGTTAGTGGCATCACACAGAGCTCCTATATTTTCTTCTCAGCAGCACCCATAGGACTTCTAGTGTGTTAGTGGCAGCTAACTGAGCTCCTATATTTTCTTGTCAGCAGCACACATAGTACCTATAGTGTGTTAGTGTCAGCACCCATAGGACCTACAGTGTGTTGTGAGCACACATAGGAGCTCTATTTTTTATACTATATACACTACCGACTACAATGGCTGGAAGACCGCCAAGGAGAGGCAGAGCGTGCAGAGGCAAGAACACAGGGCAGGCAGGCTCTGTTTCTAGAGACAACAGTGCTGGCCGTGGACGTGGTCGTGCATCGTCATCAGCACGTGGCCATGGGACACGCTTGTCTTTGTTTTCGGCAGCTGGACATGTGGAGCCGCATCATGCTGAAGGCTTGGTAGAATGGATGACCAAGCCCTCCTCATCCTCTCTCACCCAGGCTCAGGGTACTGGCAGAGCAGCTGCCAACGCGTACTCAATGGCATCATCAGCCACCCCTTCCCTAGACCCACCATGTCCTCCTGAGGAGTCCCCCGGACTGTTTGAGCACAGTGTTGGGTACATGCTCCAGGAGGATGCCCAACGATTCGAAGGCTCGGATGATGATACCCAGCTTGAGGAAGTCAGTAGTGTGCGCGCAGAGAGAGGGGATGCTGAAGGACAGCAATCTGGCAGTACTGTTCCACCAGCTGAAGCTTACTGCCAGGTTTGCTCTAGTGGTGAAGAGGGAGGGGATGATGAGGTCACTGACTCCACGTGGGTGCCTGAAGGGAGAGAGGAGGAGGAGGAGGAGGAGGAGGATGCGGCATCACATGTCCAACGAGGCAGGATGCCCCCTGGAGGCCAGCTAGAGGCCAGCACAGCAACTGTACCACACCGCAGAGCTCCGCCTGTGCAGGGCGCTGCCTCTGCACGTTATCAGAAAAGTTCTTTGGTGTGGGCCTTTTTTGAGACGAGTGCATCAGATCGCACCACTGCTATTTGCAATATTTGTCTCAAGCGTATCTCGCGTGGCCAAAACATCAGCCGCTTGGGCACCACAAGCATGAGCAGACATATGTCGACCTGCCATGCAGCTCGTTGGCAAGCACACATAAAAGACCCACACCAAAGAACAAAGCGGACCTCTCCTTGCTCCTCATCAGCTGGGATCTCCATCCCCACTATATCTTCAGTCCTCTCTGAAAGCTGCTCTGAGAGGACTGAAGGTGTAGAATTAGGTGTGTCACAACCAAGTACTTGCAGTACACCGACGTCCGATTGTAGCAGGCAAATTTCCCTGCCCCAGCTGCTGGACCGTCGAAAGAAGTATACTCCCAGCCATCCACATGCCCAGCGGTTGAATGCTAGCTTGGCTAAATTGCTAGCACTTCAACTGCTGCCTTTTCAGTTGGTAGACTCGGCCCCCTTCCGTGAGTTTGTTCAATGTGCGGTTCCTCAGTGGCAGGTTCCCAAACGCCACTTTTTCTCACGGAAGGCGATTCCGTCTCTCTACCGGCATGTGGAAGGCAATGTCCATGCCTCGCTGGACAGGGCGGTCAGCGGTAAGGTGCATATTACCGCTTACTCATGGTCCAGCAGGCATGGACAGGGACGTTATCTTTCTTTCACGGCCCATTGGGTCACTCTATTGGCAGCTGGGAGGGATGCAGGACAAGGTGCAGTAGTGTTGGAGGTTGTTCCGCCACCACGCCTCCAAAATGCTACTACTGGTTGTGACACACCCCTCTCCTCCACCCCCTCCTCTTCTTCTTCCTCCAGTGCTCTGTCCTCGGAACCAGCGGTGCTCCGTAGGCGTACAAGGGGCTACGCGAGTACGCAGGCAAAAAGATGCCATGCCGTGCTTGCGCTGGTGTGTTTGGGGGACAGGAGCCACACTGGGCCAGAGGTTCTGGCAGCTCTGCAGGGGCAGGCCGAGAGGTGGTTGACGCCACGCCAGCTTAAGCCAGGAATGGTCGTTTCTGACAATGGCACCAACCTCCTCTCCGCCCTGCGACAGGGGCAGCTCACCCATGTGCCCTGTATGGCTCACGTCCTCAACCTGGTGGTGCAGCGGTTCTTGGGCAGGTTCCCAGGCTTACAGGATGTCCTGAGGCAGGCCAGGAAAGTCTGTGTGCATTTCCGCCGATCTTATAATGCCAGTGCTCGGCTGACTGAGCTGCAAAAGGAGCTGAACCTGCCCAAGAACCGCCTAATATGTGACATGCCCACCAGGTGGAACTCAACGTTGGCCATACTGCAGCGACTGCACACGCAGCAGAGGGCCATCAATGAGTACCTTTGCGACTACGGCACCAGGACAGGGTCAGGGGAGCTTGGCTTTTTTTCCCCACGCCAGTGGAGCATGATCAGGGATGCATGCACTGTCCTCTCACCATTTGAGGAGGCCACGAGGATGGTGAGCAGTGACAGTGCATGCATCAGTGACACTGTACCTCTTGTCCACCTGTTGGAGCATACGCTGCGTGGGATAATGGACAGGGCACTTGAGGCAGAACAGAGGCAGGAAGAGGAGGACTTCCTTGCCTCTCAAGGCCCCCTTTATCCAGACAGTGTTCCTTCTGTCCCACCCATCACACAGGAAGAGGATGAGGAGGAGGAGGAGGAGGAGGAGGAGGATTGTGTGAGCATGGAGGTGGAGCCTGTCACTCAGCATCAGCAGCAGCAGTCTTTTAGGGATGATGTACAGTCCCAACAAACCAGTGGACTTGTACGTGGCTGGGAGGAGGTGGCTGGCGATCATGTCATCCTCAGTGACCCAGAAGACTCCGGACCGAATGCCTCAGCTAACCTACGCTGCATGGCCTCCCTGATCCTGCAAAGCCTGCGGAAGGATCCTCGTGTTCTTCGGATCAAGGAGAGGGACCATTACTGGCTGGCCACTCTCCTTGATCCACGGTACAAGGGTAAGGTTGCAGACCTTATCTTTCCGTCGCAGAGGGAGCAGAGGATGAGACATCTCAGGGAGGCCTTGCAGAAAGGTCTGTGCAACGCGTTCCCAGAAACTGGGAGGTTACAAACTCCTGGTCCTGGACGACGAGTTGCTGAGGCTTCGGTCAGTAGCAGAAGGAGTGGTGGGGAAGGTGGACGTCTGACCGATGCGTTCAGACAATTTTTTAGTCCGCAGCCCCAAGGTATGATCGGTTCCAGCAACCATCGCCAGCGTCTGATATACATGGTGCAGGAATACCTGGGGGCAAGGTCAGACTTGGACACCTTTCCCACCGAAAATCCTCTGGCTTACTGGGTCCTGAGGATGGATCACTGGCCAGAGCTTGCACAGTATGCAATTGAGCTACTGGCCTGTCCTGCATCCAGCGTTCTTTCCGGTGCCGGCCTCCAGTGCTGCTGGAGGATTTGTCACCGATCATAGGGTGCGCCTGTCCACCGACTCGGTTGATCGACTGACCTTCATAAAAATGAATCAGTCTTGGATCACCACCAGCTACCAGGCACCTGAAGCGGATATAACTGAATAATTTATAATGTCACATCCCTTCAAGACTGCCTATGCTGATGCTGAGTGACTGTCCTGTTATGTTCACTGACTATCCTCTTCCTCCTCCTCAATGATCCATGCCACCACACCAGTGCCTAAGGCACAATTTTCCAGCCCCTGTATAACAGGGGCATGTACTTACAATTTTTTTTAAAAATGCTTCGCAACAGGTGTGACTGCTGTGCTCCAAGTACAGTATCTGTGAGGGGTTGCAGTGTTGTGGCACCAGCACCAGTGCCTAAGGCACAATTTTTCAGCCCCTGTTGGGGCGTGTAATTACAATTTTTAGGCAATGCTTTGCAACAGGTCTCATTGCTGTGCTCAGAGTACAGTATCTGTGAGGGGTTGCAGTGTTGTGGCACCAGCACCAGTGCCTAAGGCACAATTTTTCAGCCCCTGTATAACAGGGGCGTGTAATTACAATTTTTTAAAAAGATGCTTCGCAACAGGTGTGACTGCTGTGCTCCAAGTACAGTATCTGTGAGGGGTTGCAGTGTTGTGGCACCAGCACCAGTGCCTAAGGCACAATTTTTCAGCCCCTGTTGGGGCGTGTAATTACAATTTTTAGGCAATGCTTTGCAACAGGTCTCATTGCTGTGCTCAGAGTACAGTATCTGTGAGGGGTTGCAGTGTTGTGGCACCAGCACCAATGCCTAAGGCATAATTTTTCAGCCCCTGTTTAACAGGGGCGTGTAATTACAAATCTTGATCTAATAGTTCACAGCAGGGCCCATTCCTGCGCCCACCAAGAGTAACTATGGGGCCTACAGTCTTGTGGCAACACCGTCCACCACCACCACCACCGCCAAAGGCCCAATTTTTCTGCCCTGTTCAACAGGTGCATGCAATTACAAATCTTGATCTAATAACTCACAGCAGGGCCCATTACTGCACCCACCAAGAGTAACTGTGAGGGCTTACAGTCTTGTGGCAACACCGTCCACCACCACCACCACCACCACCACCAAAGGCCCAATTTTTCTGCCCTGTTCAACAGGTGCATGCAATTACAAATCTTGATCTAATAACTCACAGCAGGGCCCATTCCTGCACCCACCAAGAGTAACTGTGAGGGCTTACAGTCTTGTGGCAACACCGTCCACCACCACCACCACCACCACCAAAGGCCCAATTTTTCTGCCCGGTTCAACAGGTGCATGCAAGTACAAATCTTGATCTATTAACTCACAGCAGGGCCCATTCCTGTGCCCACCAGTCTTGTGGCTACACCAACATCTAATAGGGCAAATTTCTGCAGAGTATATACGGCAGGCCCCTACTTTCAAACATCCAACTTACAAACGTCTCCTACTTGCAAACGGAAAGAGAAAACAGGAAGTGAGAGGAAATCTACCCCTAGGAAGGGAAATTCTATCCTGTTAGATTTAATTTGGGAAAAAGGTATCTCCTCTCTACTGATGCTTTATCACCAATCCTTGTTTCAATTAAAACCCCACTTTTCCAAAAACATTTGTCATTGGGACGGAAAGTGAGGTGACATGTTCTGAACAGATGTGCAAAGACAGCAAATGTTACAGGGGTGATAACCCCTCCCTATGTTCTCCAAAAAGCTTAAAAATAGATTTTTTTGGGATGGAGCTACACTTCATAATGTACCTGTTCAGATTCTACTTAAGAACAAACCTACAGTCCGTGTCTTGTTTGCACCACCTATATACTGCTGTTCAGAGTATATAGGGTTGTAGGTATAGGGTTTTATTTTGGGTGCGGGGTCCCCCTTAATATCCATACAAGACCCAAAGGGGCTGGGGGGGGGGGGGGGGTGATGGGGTAGCCATGCCATTTTTCTCAAGGATTTTCAGCCATATGGCGGCCAGGACAAGACATGACATTAAAGCCGCAAGTGGTTTTAAATGGCTTCTTTTTTTCCTTTACAAATGTCATTTTGTGCAAGGACAGTTCTAAACACGGGAAACACATGCCACTTCACAGGCATACTTTAGACACCCCCCAGGTACCATATTTAAAGGAAAATTTCACTTTTTTTTTTTTTTCACTTTATGCATCATTAAAATGACTGCTCCCGAAAAAACGTTAGTTTTTAAAAGTTCTTTTTGCATTGATATATGTCCCCTGGGGCAGGACCCGGGTCCCCAAACCTGTTTTATGACATTAACATGCATATTGGCCGTTGTAATTAGCAATTTTGATTTCGAACGTTCGCGTCCATTATAACGAATAGGGTTCGAAAATTTGCGCGAACTTTCGGTCCGTTCGAAGGTTCTGGTGCGAACCGATACCCGGGGGTGTTCGGCTCATCCCTACCAGGATGGAGCACCTCCCTAAGCATTCTGGGAGTTTTTGTAGCGGTCTTAATGAGCCAACTTACTTCAGCTGGGCTCATTAACTCTACCCCTGCAGGACTCTCAGCACTCCCCCCTAGTGGTACAAATCTGCATAGAGCCTGAATCTAGGACACACATATTTGCCATCCTGGACACAACCAGGCGATTTTACCTGCCTGCTGTCACAATACATATATACATATTTATTTTTTGTTTGCTTTTTGTATATTTAACTATTGTCGGATATTATTCTGTTTTCAGCTTCTTAGAGGTACAAATAAAATCCCACATCTTTTTGCACATTACTTTATGGAGTGAGCACTTGCTTTAATTCACAAAAGTTCATACTCCGATTTTATCTCTGCACTTTCACAGTGGGGGTGCCACTTTGGGAACACATGGACAGGGGGCAGCGGCAATGCCAGTCAGAGATGGTAAGCATGGCTTATTTGAGTGCATCAAACAAAATCATTGTTAAGTGCTGTATTGTATTGCCCTATTAGGCTCAATGCAACATGTCAGACCATTATTTATGCATTCAGAGAGTATGAGAAATTAATTTAATGCTTATAATTTTGTTGACTTGTACAACAGTTTTTTTACTTCATGTGTCATCCCTCAATATTCCTAAGTAAAGTTGTCAGTAGAAGAGAGCAAATTGTCCCTGGATTTATTGCTGTTAGCTTCCTAGTTGGGAAGGTTCACCTCTGAATTTCTCCTGGAGACCATTGTCACCACCAGAAATGGATGGAAAATCCAAACCCAAAAATGATTTACCTTCACCAGATCAAGGTATGTGGGTAAATCTTCCAATGGGGATAAATATTCGGGTAACATCTGTCAACACTGGGAATTCCTCTCACTTTGGGGAAATTCACTCTAATTTAATGTTGCTTTCCCGTGGGCAGAAGTGAAGAGAGATTTCTGCAGCAAGACACCGACACCAAAAATTATAACCTGATAGGGGTTTTAATCCCTCCCTATTCTAGGTAAAAAAAAAAAAAAAATGTGCCATTATATACTGCACATTTTAATTGAAGTGTCTTGTATATAACCCCCGAGAGCCTCCTTCTTAACTTTGATTAGCTTTCCTTTTTTAGTCTACGGGTTTATTTAAAATATGGCTGAAATACAATCTTTTTAAAAACTGTGAGGTCATATTGTTGTATCATATCCAATATCCTGTTAATTTATCAGTAACGCAAAAACATATTTTTTTATCTGTCGTTTTTTTCTTAATATATCTTACCCACTTCCTAACTGATGTAAAATTATATAAATTATCCTGATTATGTCTGATTAGATTCTGATTCATAATTCTCTGTCCTAATTAAGAATTTCTCATTTCTTTTATAAATTTTAACTCCATAACGTCACAGAAAATTGCCTTTGAGAGATAGAGATGGGATCATTTATATTCTCCCTAATTTATATTCCAGATAAACTTTTAACATCTCATGCTTGAATATTTAAAAGTCAAACACTTTCACTTAAAAAGTTAACATGTACAATCAAATTAGTAGTCTTAGTGAGTTATTGAAATGTGATTGCTTTTTTTCTTAACTGCTGCAGTCTGGAGATGATGGGAATTAAGAATATGAAGAAATAGTGGAAGTCGTGTAAAATTAATAGACTGATGCTTATAATATTAAGGTGTCCAACAAGGACACATTTTTGTCTCCTGATACAAAAGATTTCAAGATCATCATCACAGCTGTATAAATATCTTGTATGAACAATCTTAAAGAGACTCCACCATGCACAATTTAAACAAAATGTCTACATTTAAAGCCAAATTAGAAACTTTTTTTTTTTCTTTATACAATCCCTCAAAGAAAAAAAGAAAGAAAAAAGACAGACTTGATGCAATACGCAACTTCAGTGTGGAGCTGTCCCCTGCAGTACAACTTTTATGTCCTCTGTCCGCAAGGTTTAATGAAGCCCAGCATAACCCAGTGAGTTGAACGAAAAAAAAACTCACAGCTCAGGTCAGAGCTGCTGTACTAAAAGTCTGATGTTAGTACAGCTATCTCCTCTCCCATGGGGACAGCCCCCCTGCATATTTTGTTGAAGCACCTTTGGCACCAATTACAGCCTCAAGTATTTTTGAGTATGATTCTACAAGCTTGGCACACCTATTTTGGGCAGTTTTTCCCATTCTTCTTAGCAGGACCTTTCAAGATCCATCAGGTTGGATGGGGAGCGTCGAGCACAGCCATTTTAAGGTCTCTCCAGAGATGTTCAAGTCTGGGCTTTGGCTGGGCCATTCAAGGACATTCACAGAGTTGGCCCGTAACCACTCCTTTGTTATCTTGGCTGTGTGCTTAGGGTCATTGTCCTGTTGGAAGATAAACCTTTGCCCCAGTATGAGGTACAAAGCGCTCTGGAGCAGGTTTTCATCAAGGATGTCTCTGTACATTGCTGCATTCATCTTTCCCTTGCTCCTGACTAGTCTCCAAGTTCCAGCTGCTGAAAAACATCCCCACAGCATGATGTTGCCACCACCATGCTTTACTATAGGAATGGTATTGGCAAGGTGATGAGCGGTGCCTGGTTTCCTCCAGACATGACGCTTGCAATTCAGGCCAAAGAGTTAAATCTTTGTTTCATCAGAGCAGAGAATTTTGTTTCTCATGGTCTGAGTGTCCTTCAGGTGCCTTTTGGAATACGCCAGGCAGGCTGTCATGTGCCTTTTACTGAGGAGTGGCTTTCATCTGGCCACTCTACCATACAGGCCTGATGTCAGGAACCATGAATCAGACTGAGACAGAAGTGAAGTAAAAATCACACTATTTAATAAAATGGTAAAATGGTATAAACAGAGCAAACATAGTCAAAACATAGCCAGAGTTTGGTAACCAGCACGGGCAGTAAGAACAAGCCAGAGAAACAGGAGTCCAGAGATCAGCAAATTCGGGTGCAGCAAACAGGATCAGAAAAACCAGAAGGGAAGTCAGCCAAGCAAAAGTCTTTCACAGGAAAAAACAGCAGAGAGAGTCTGGATATGTTGACCAAGGCGAAGGCACAGAAAATCTGATCCATGCAGTTTAAATAGCTAGCAGAGCTAGCTGACGAGCAGGAAATGAAGACCAGGTGAGTCACTGTGGAATGAAAAGTACTGGCAATTAACCGACAGCTGAGCACAGAGCTCTGAGAATATAGGGCTGAGCCCAGCCCTGACACCTGATTGGTGGAGTGCTGCAGAGATGGTTGTTCTTCTGGAAGTTTCTGCTCTCCACAGAAAAACGCTGGAGCTCTGTCAGAATGACTATCGTGTTCTTGGTCACCTTCCTGACTAAGGCTTTTCTCCCCTGATTGCTCAGTTTGGCTGGGCGGCCCACTCTAGAAAGAGTCCTGGTGATTCCAAACGTCTTCCATTTATGGATCATTGAGGCCACTGTGCTCATTGGGACCTGCAGAAATGTTTCTGTACCCTTGCCCAGATCTGTGCCTCAATACAATCCTGTCTCAGAGGCCTACAGACAATTCCTTGGACTTCATGGCTTGGTTTGTGCTCTGACATGTATTGTTAACTGCGGGACCTTATATAGACAGGTGTGTTCCTTTCCAAATCATGTCCAATCAACTGAATTTACCACAGGTGGACTCCAACCAAGTTGTAGAAACATCACAAGGATGATCAGTAGAAACAGGATGCACCAATTTTGCACCAATTGCATACATTTTGAGTGTCATGGCAAAGGCTGTGAATACTTATGTACATGTGATTTTTTTGTTTTTTATTTTTAATAAATTTGCAAATATTTCAAACAAACTTCTTTCTCGTTGTCATTATGGGGTATTGGTTGTAGCATTTTGAGGAAAATAATCAATTTAATCCATTTTGGACTAAGGCTGTAACATAATGTGTAAAGAGTGAAACACTGTGAATACTTTCCGGATGCACTGTAAGTTGCTTGGTTGAGTAGGTAATTCTGGCAGTTGTGGAAGCAACACATGTGATCACTTGATGGAGTTCTCCCTTTCCTGGGGCAGGGACCATGTTTACTCAGGATTTCTCTGAACATTGCACAGTTTAAGGCCTGCATTTGCCTAGCTCTAGCTGGAGCTTCTTTTACCATGGGTCACCAGCCTTCCTGCACCTGCTATCAGCCGTTGCCACTGCTGCCTGCTATCCACCAGTTCCAGGCCTGCTGTTCCTGCTACATTAAAAAGTATTCATACCCCTTGAAATTTTTCACATTTTGTCATGTTACAACCAAAAACATAAATGTATTTTATTGGGATTTTATGTGATAGACCAACACAAAGTGGCACATAATTGTGAAGTGGAAGGAAAATGATAAATGGTTCTCAAAATTTCTTTACAAATAAATATCTGAAAAGTGTGGCGAGCATTTGTATTCAGCCCCCCTGAGTGAATACTTTGTAGAACCACATTTCGCTGCAATTACAGCTGCAAGTCTTTTTGGGGATGTCTCTACCAGCTTTGCACATCTAGAGAGTGAAATTTTTGCCCATTCTTCTTTGCAAAATAGCTCAAGCTCTGTCAGATTGGATGGAGAGTGCCTGTGAACAGAAATTTTCAAGTCTTGCCACAGATTCTCAATTGGATTAAGGTCTGGCCTTTTTACTGGGCCATTCTAACACATGAATATGCTTTGATCTAAACCATTACATTGTAGCTCTGGTTGTATGTTTAGGGTCGTTGTCCTGCTGGAAGGTGAACCTCTGCCCCAGTCTCAGGTCTTTTGCAGACTCTAACAGGTTTTCTTCTAAGATTGCCCTGTATTTGGCTCCATCCATTTTCCCATGAACTCTGACCAGCTTCCCTGTCCATCCTGAAGAAAAGCATCCCCACAACATGATGCTGCCACCACCATGTTTCACAGTGGGGATGATTTGTTCAGGGTGATGTGCAGTGTTAGATTTCTGCCACTTATAGCGTTTTGCTTTTAGGCCAAAAAGTTCAATTTTAGTTTCATCTAAACATGGCTTCTCGCAAACTGCAAACGGGACTTCTTATGGCTTTCTTTCAACAATGGCTTTCTTCTTGCCACTCTTACATAAAGGGCAGATTTGTGTAGTGCACGACTAATAGTTGTCCTGTGGACAGATTCTCCCACCTGAGCTGTGGATCTCTGTAGCTCCTTCAGAGTTACCATGGGCCTCCTGGCTGCTTCCCTGATTAATGCTCTCCATGCCCAGCCTGTCAGTTTAGGTGGACGACCATGTCTTGGTAGGTTTGCAGTTCTACCATACCCTTTCCATTTTCGGATGGTGAAGAGTGCTCCGTGAGATGTTCAAAGCTTGGGATTTTTTTTATAACCTAACCCTGCTTTAAACTCCTCCACAACTATACCCCTGACCTGTCTGGTGTGTTCCTTGGCCTTCATGGTGCTGTTTGTTCACTAAGCTTCACAGAACAGCTGTATTTATACTGAGATAAAATTACACACATGTGGACTCTATTTACAAATTAGGGGTCTTCTGAAGGCAATTGGTTTCACTAGATTTTAGTTAGGGGTATCAGAGTAAAGGGGCTGAATACAAATGCATGCCACACTTTACAGATATTTATTTGTAAACAAAATTGAAAACCATTTATCATTTTCCTTCCTCTTCACAATTATGTGCCACTTTGTGTTCGTTTATCACATAAAATCCCAATAAAATACATTTACGTTTTTGGTTGTAACATGAAAAAATGTTGAAAATTTAAGGGGTATTAATACTTTTTCAAGGTACTGTATCACCCGCTGTTCCAGCTATCCGGACAGCTCTGGTCACACACCTGCTAAGCATCACTACTACCAGCAGAAGACTACACAGACACTCATACCTCACAGCGTTCTCACGACCACTGTCGCAAAAACAGTGGTTCCCGATCTGGGACTGTATGAGAGGCCTCCCCCTGCACGCCAGGCTCAGCCACAAGGTACGGGACACATCTTCAGTAAAAGTTCCTCAGCATGTGAGTGTCCTTATCTTCATTTCACTAATAATGTGAAAATAAAGTGACAAGTAATGGCGCCAGAAGATTTGTGAAATAACAATGAGTCAAGATGCCCCAAATGTGTGAATAGATATTGGAAAAAGAGATATGGCACTACTTCATATATACACCTTCATATTTTTAACATTCGTGATAAATTCATAAAAGCAAAATATTTCAAAAAAAGTATTTTACAAAGGAATATATATATGAATGTGCAAAAAAACAGTCCAAATTAATTTCTTCAATATATCTTCACAAAGAAAAAATCAAATCACGTGATTCAAAGTGACAAATAATAATAGTGCTCCTCCACAAATTGTGCATAAAAAATGCAAACTCACCAGAACCTTAAGCTAAAAAAAAATATATATTAATATTGGGTTTCTCTCAACAAACAGCGTGAATGGTGATGATTCCTTAATCTTTAATGATGATCAAGTAATGTGACTCGGGAGAAACATATCAACAATCATAGTGCAATAGGTTTAGAGCCGTTTCACACAGGGGCAGCACGACTTGCAGCGTGACTGCCTCAGGCGACCTGCACACAACTTTAGCGGCAGATTGCAAAATGACTTCTGTATAGAAGTCAATGCAAGTTGCCTGAAGTCGCCCCAAAAGTAGTACAGGAACCTTTTTCTAAATCGGAGCGATTTGAGTCGTTCCTATTAGAATGGTTCCATAGTACAGAACGGGACACGACTTGTCAGGCGGCTAAGTCGCCCGTCAAGTCGCCCCTGTGTGAACCAACTCTTAATGCCAGTGTATACAAGCAAGTAAGTAAAACAATGTGCACTTACATTAGGTTGTGCTATAAATTAGCACAGACATGTACAGCTTAGGTGTGCACGCTGTTCTATCAGCCAGGGCGTACGTTTCAAAACACAAGGGTCGCAAATTCAGATTTTTCTAGTTTAAGGTTCTGGTGAGTTTGTATTTTTTATGCACAATTTGTGGTGGAGCACTACTTGCCTATTTGCCACTTTGAATCACTGTGATTTGATTTTTTTCTTGTAAAGATTAATTGAAGAAATTTATTTGGACAGTTTTTTGCATATGTATATATATATATATATATATATATATATATATATATATATATATATATATATATATATATATATATATATATATATATATATTCCTTTGTAAAAAAAAAACTTTTTGGGAAATATTTAGCTTTTTTGAATTTATTTATTGAATTTATTTACACTAATAATGTGTACTGTAGTAGCTGTAAAGGGGTATAAGCTGAGCCTGAAGCAAGGTGCACAGCAGCCAAATGATAATAGCTACACTGAGGGAGAACAGTACACTTCTCAGGTTTGCTGTGAGAAGTCATCATGAAATGGATTCCTGGAGGATTATGCATGATGCCTCCAGAGATGAGCAGTGAGATCAGTAGGTGAAAATCAGGCTGTATCTGCAGAGGATGAGGCTAATAGTCACACTAAAACAGCATACACACGATTGGGCTTTCCGATGGGAAATGTTCGATGACAGGCTGTTGGCGGTAAATCCGACCGTGTGCATGCTCCATTGGACAATTGTTTTCAGATTTTCCGCAGACAAATGTTGGCTAGCAGGTTTTAAAATGTTCTGAGGACAAATGTCTGTCCAAAGTACAAACACGCATGCTCAGAAGCAAGTTTAAGCCAGAATCGGTCGGTCTTGTAAACTAGCGTTCGTAATGGAGAATTAACATTTGTTATTATGAAATCTCAAAATGCAGCACACAATTCTCTTCTTTTTTAATGGGATAATAATGAAGCTGCTTTGCTGGTGATACTGATGGAGTTATAGTAAAAGAAGTAGTGGCGCGCAAACAATTAAACTAAGCTAAAACACAGATAAAAGAGCAGGGAAATAAATCCGGATACGATCAATGAGCAAGACAGGGGTTGCTTAGATAAAGTGCATAGTGAATGGAAAGATGATAATGTGCCAGTAATTAAAATCGCAATAAGGCAAGGAACATCATATCATAAAAAATATTTAAAACAATGTGGCATAAATGTGATAAAATTGTGAAAAAAACGTGTCTGTGATGAAATTCACAGAAAAAAGAATATATATATATATATAAAGTGAAACGAAAAGCTGGGTGAATCCAGTCAAATGGAGTGAAATAAAGTGTGAATGCGATTACGGAGTCGCATAAGAGAAAATTGCAATCTAAGTCGCAGTGAAGAGACTAAAATAGGTGATGATGAGACATCTATTCAGTGACTGGAGTGAGCATACATATAAAATGTATATAAAACACAGGGTAAAATCGCAAAACAAATAAAATAATAGAATTCAATAAGTGTCCATGAGAGAAAAATGTGAAATAAAGTTCATTCCATCAGTGCAGTGCAGGTGATTCCGTTGGTGTGATATGGACTGTGCGATTATTTAGCTGTGGGTGTCTTGAGTAGTTTCTAGCGATTCCATGCGATCCTAGTGGGGGGGTGTGGATGGTCCCTTACCTTACAGCTGTAAGGTTACAGCATGTGAGAATGTGGCTCTTTATGGTTCTTGGTAACCTTCCTCCTTTGGGTGTCTGATGGGTGTCCCAGGTTCTGGTAGTGCTTTAGCAGTATATCCGGTTATAGGGAGGGGGGGGCTCACATCAGTATATGTAGAGGAAAGGAAGGAGCCTCATAGTGTAGTAAGTTATGTAAACAGAAATTATTTTATTCCAAGTAAAAACAGTTATTTCTGGGTAAAGGGGGTACTCACATTTGGGAGAAAAGCAAAGTATAAGGTACAAACGAGCGGCGAGCTCGATAGCAACACTGAGCGTCACTTCCGGTCGTTGTGCTAGGCTGGAGTCCCGACGCGTGTTCGTCACAGATCACGTGACTTCTTCTCATCATCACCTATTTTAGTCTCTTCACTGCGACTTAGATTGCAATTTTCTCTTATGCGACTCCGTAATCGCATTCACACTTTATTTCACTCCATTTGACTGGATTCACCCAGCTTTTCGTTTCACTTTATATATATATTCTTTTTTCTGTGAATTTCATCACAGACACGTTTTTTTCACAATTTTATCACATTTATGCCACATTGTTTTAAATATTTTTTATGATATGATGTTCCTTGCCTTATTGCGATTTTAATTACTGGCACATTATCATCTTTCCATTCACTATGCACTTTATCTAAGCAACCCCTGTCTTGCTCATTGATCGTATCCGGATTTATTTCCCTGCTCTTTTATCTGTGTTTTAGCTTAGTTTAATTGTTTGCGCGCCACTACTTCTTTTACTATACTACTTTCTGGGTTCAGACATTTCCCCCAGTGTGCGCTGCATCGCAATAGTTTCTCCTTGTGTGAGCGCAGGATTACCTTTTTATCTATACTGATGGAGTTATGGCAAACAAATTTTCAAAGGCTTTTTTTTTCTAGTGATATCAAGAATAATATTATTATGTTTTTTTTTTTTAATTATTTGGGCAAGATCAAAGAAACAACTATGTTGGTGTCCCTTGTCCCCTGTCAATTTTACATTGTATTTTTTTAAATGTAACTTCCTACTCCCAAATTGTAATTTGAAGTAAAATACATAGCCAAGTATTATTCTACACAATTTTTTTTATTGCGCATTAAAAAAAGAAAACAAATAAACTTAGACATGCTATCTGCCAATAGAACTTAACCAAAAAGTGCATTCTATGCATCCAAAAATATAGAAAATATATCAAATCAAATCGTTATTGAACCAAAAAAATTATGTCAAAGCAATAACTCCAAGACCAATAATAAATAACATATTATCTCCTCCAATTCCGCAACATGTCTGGTTGATGAACGGCCGTTCAGAAACTAACTGAAAAGCGTGAAATAAAAAGCGCGAAATGAAAAGCGCAAATCAACACTCACCAAACTTCTACTAACACGAAATTAGCAGAAGGAGCCCAAAGGGTGGCGCTAAAGAGCTTAAAAACCATGTAGTACTTCAATACGTTCGTGATTGCTGGCCAACAGTTGTGCGCCGTGTGTATGGAAGACAAGTTTGGGCCAACGCTCTTCAGACAAAAGTCCACAGTTTTGTTGGCCAACAATCTGATCGGGTGTACGAGGCTTTAGAAAGCCCACAGAGCGTTACAGGACATAGCATTGGCTAAATGCGCAACCGGCAAGCTCCCAGTGGTGTGTAAATTGGTAAGGGTTTAGCAACCTTTTTCACATTAAGTGTAATTTTCAAGCATCATAGAATTGGCATGCCAGCAAACAACAAGGTGCCATAGTTGTGCACTGATATGTGTAATGCTAAAGGAAAATTAAACTCATTAATTGTAATTTTATGAACTGGTATCGACACAAAACATGTTTATATTTAGACCTCAGATCATGAACCTTCAGAGCTCAGATCAGCTTCATTTCCTGCTCCTTAAGTCCATATATCAGCCTCAATTCCTGCACCTTCAGACCTCAGATCAGCCCCAAGTCCTGCACCCGCAAACCTCATATTATCCCCAGTTACTGCCCCGTTCAGACCTCACTCAGACCAACCATCATGCACCTTCAGACCCCAGATCAGTCCCAAACATTGTATTGATCATTCTAGCTGAGGCTGAATAAATGTAGAAAACCACCAACACCTGCCAGTCTCCTCTCAATCATCACTGTGCTCCCCCTGCACCGAAAACACTCTTCTCACTCTGTGGCACCCACACTTCCACAGTCACTCTGATGCTTCTTGATTGCCATAGCGATGTCCAGCAGCATGATAGGCTGATCTTCAGAAGGCCCCTTTCTTAACCAGTGCCACCACTAAAGGGCACTGCATTGCTGACAGGAAAAGTGTCCTCAGTGGAGAAGAGAATGCAGCTAATGGTAGCAGGTGCCACAGAAAAAGGCATTACCTGCTGTCCTGGGCATGCGTTCTGTGTGCTACCATCCCCTGGTCTAGGTTCAGAAGATGTGCAGAAGATGTGCAATGTTACCCCTGTCACTTGACATACATTATGGTCTTGCAGGCCCAACACTGAAATCTCCAACTCCCCTAAAATGAGGCTGACACAGCATATCCAGAGTAGAGCAAAAAAGCCCTTATAAAGCATTAGAAGGCTAAACACATTTTGGTGCAGAGGTCAAAGTTAAAAGACTTTTGGTTTTGGTAAAATAGACAGCTAAACAAAATAATCTAGTATTAGAAGTATTTTATTTTTGTGTTTCCTAAGCCGTGACCTGCTTAACACATAACGTCTGGCCTTGCTGACCTATATTTGTTGATTGTTTCCTGGCTGTTATGTTGCCTTCAATATTTTCTGGGTCACTGACCTAGAACAAGTAGGCAAATTAGGAGAGTCAGAACTCATTATTTGCATACTTGCTCTGATTTAATGACATAAACCATTGAAAAAAGCATGATAGAAATACAGCAAACATTTGTAGATTGCGAAGTCAGCAATTGTAGTCTTTTTTGTCTCAGGAAAGGTTCTCTTTAGACCCCTTTCACACTGGGGCCACGTCCCCTTAGCGCTAAAGGGCCACTTATTTTAGCGCCGCTTTACCGCTGTTTGAGCAGCGCTTTTCGCCTGCTAGAGGGGCACTTTTAACCCCAAAAAAGCTTTTCAGGCGCTTGCAGGAGTTTTCCTAACATCCCGCAAGTGCACCACCCCAGTGTAAAAAGACACACTGAAATGAATGGGAAACCGCCTCAGTGTGAAAGGGGTCTTAAAGCTGTTCTCTTGGATAACTTTACCCCCCCCCCCTATTGTCCTCTATCTAATCGTTACATTTAAAAAAAAAAAATGTAATCCCAGAACCCTTAACTAAAATAGTGGTCACATGACAGATCAGGTGTCAAGTCTGTTTTTTTCTGGACTGAAGTGTGGAAAGGTCCTTCATTGAGTGCCCACATTGCTTGCGGATGACATAGGTGCTTTCCATTGACTGTAAGAACAGTCCATTAGACACATGCAATTCATCTCAGTCCGAATATAAATTCGGCCACATTTTTTGGTTATTCAGAGATTTGGATGTATCCGGATCTCTGAATGAAATAGTAACACATTTTGTTGAAATTCGTAAAGTTTAATTTTGTTCATTTGTTTTTCCAACGAATTCCACATTTTTGGCAAGATTCGAATTCGGATCGACTGATTCAAATTCTGTGTGAAGAATAGCTGGTTGTGTTCTGAAAAAAACAGCGTGGGTCCCCCTTCAATCCATACCAGGCCCTTTAGGTCTGGAATGGGTTTTAAGAGGGACCCCCACGCCAAAATTACACCTTTTTGGTGAATGGGTAGGAGTAATATGTACCCCATACTCATTCACATCGGGGGTGGCAGGATCTGGGGGCCTCCTTGTTAAAGGGGGCTTCCAGATTCCGATAAACCCCCCGCCCATAGATCCCCACAACCACAGCACAGGGTTGTGGGGAAGAGGCCCCAAAGCATTCCCCCATGTTTCCCATGCTTTCCCTTAACCGCTTCCCGACCGCCTCATGTACATATACGTGTGCAGAATGGCACGGGCAGGCAAAATCACGTACCTGTACGTGATCCTTTAAATGCCTGCCCGTGGGTCGCGTGCGCGCCGCCAGCGGCGCGCTCGCAACCCGGTCGGGAGCTCCGTGACCCCGGCCGCGGGACCAGCGGACCCGATCGCCGATGGTGTCCCGCGATCGGGTTACGGAGCTGAAGAACGGGGAGAGGTATGTGTAAACAAACCTCTCCCCGCGCTTCCTACTCTGCCTGTCATTGATTGGCTGTTCCCGGTCATCAGGAAAGCCGATCAATGACGTCAGACGTCAGCCCCACCCCCTAATGTAAAAAAAACACACACACGTCACAGCCCATACCCCCCCCCTCCCCCTAGTGGTTAACCCCTTCACTACAACTGTCATTTATACAGGAATCAATGCATTTAAATAGCATTGATTGCTGTATAAATGACAATGGTCCCAAAAATGTGTCAAAAATGTCTGATGTGTCCGCCATAATGTCGCAGTCACAATAAAAATCGCTGATCACCGCCATTACTAGTAAAAAAAAAAATATTTATAAAAATGCTATAAAACTATCCCCTATTTTGTAAATGCTATAACTTTTGCGCAGACCAATCAATAATTGCTAATTGCAATTTTTTTTTACCAAAAATATGTAGAAGAATACGTATCGGCCTAAACTGAGGAAAAAAAAATGTTTTTTTTATATATTTTTTGGGGATATTTATTATAGCAAAAAGCAAAAAATATTGCATTGTTTTCAAAACTGTCGCTCTATTTTTGTTTATAGCGCAAAAAATAAAAACCGCAGGGGCGATCAAATACCACCAAAAGAAAGCTCTATTTGTGGGAAAAAAAGGACGCCAATTTTGTTTGGGAGCCACGTCGCATGACCGTGCAATTGTCAGTTAAAGCGTCGCAGTGCCGAATCGCAAAAAGGGGCCTGGTCCTTTGGCTGACAATTGGTCCGGGGCTGAAGTGGTTAACAACCAGCTATTCTTCACACAGAATTCAAAACAGTCGATCGTTTTTTAACCAATTCAAATTCAAATTGTTCGGAAAACTTAAATTTTTTGAATAAACTAAACAAAATAAAATAAAAATGAATAAACAAAACAAAACAAATTCCGAAACAAATCAAGAAAATACAATTATTAACATAACGAATCTATTAAATTAAACTAAAAAAAAACAAATGTTCACATTCTGCAGATGACTACAGTCCATCATAAAGCCCCATACACACGGTCGGATTTTCCGATGGATTCTGTCCTATCAGACAATGTTGTCGGAAATTCCGACCGTGTGTAGGCACCATCGGACAGTTTCCATCGGATTGTCCGACGGACAAAGTCCTATCTCCTGCTGGATAGATTTTTCGACAACAAAGTCCGATCACACCAAATCCGATCGTGTGTATCGAATTCCGACGGACAAAGTGCCACGCATGCTCAGATCACATTACAAGACCAAAGCTATTGGCTACTAGCCTCTATGTAGTCCCGTCATACGCAACAAACGTCACCACGTTTAGAATGATCGGATTTTCCTACAACTTTGTCCGACAGTGTGTATGCAACACCAGTGTCGGACTAAATCCGTCGGACAAAATCCGATGGATTTGGTGGTCGGATTTTCCGACCGTGTGTATGGGGCTTTAGGGTGCTTAGACTTCAAATAGCAGCATTATTACAAGACAAGACTGATTGGTGGGCTTTGATACAGCTTTAGATCACCAGTCTCTACTACCAGAAAGGCATTTTAGAGGTTCACAAGACTGAACTAAGCAAAAATGTGCCTTACAAATCTCTTCTCTGTAAATAATGACTAGGTAGAAGATGGTGGAATTTGAGTGATTGGGGTCATTTTTGTTTTTGTCCAGAGATGGACTTTCGGGGAAAGTTTCAGACACAAAAAAATGTAAAGCTTTGCCCCCGTTAACCCTTTTGGATGCATCAATTGGAAATCAAAATATAATTGGCTCTATGACATTTCAGAACTATAGCATGTCTCAGGCAATGTCTTTCGTTGGGTTTCAGACAGAAAGGTAGCCCTTTATTGAGCATTAAACTCTTTCCTTTAAGCAATTATAAACCATACTGCAACAATCTAATGTATAACTGTTAGCTTTCGAGGCAGGTGACATGTAGCAAAAAATGTCTTTGCCACTAGCCAGCTCATATGACACAATGTTGCTCCTTCACATTATGTTGATTAAGGTAACATTGGTGAATGAAGAAGTTCATAGGCGTGAGCACGGGTTGTGCCGGCTGTGCCTGGGCACACCCTAATGTGTGTCCCGAGATCTGCTGTAAAATGCTGCAAGAGACTGTATAGAGTGCTGCCTGTGAGACAGTTTCACATTGAGCAGTCAGGGACAGGGCCAGTGCTACCACTAGGAAAACTAGGCAGCCGCCTAGGGCACCTGTCCACTGGTGTTCCTACTCTCTTCTCTCTGCAGCAAGCAAGTAAGTCTCAGCATCAGCAGGCAGCCGCGGCTCAGTTTACACATAGTGTCAGAGGCGCAGCAGTGGCGGAGGACTTTGTCTGTGTCCCAACTCCTGAATGAATGGAAGCAAGCAAACATTCATTGGTGGGCGCTGGTAGTCTACATTTGATGGGCCCTGGTCAGGGAGGCATGTAAGAGCCACTCAGTGCTTGAAACTGTAATGTAATCTCACTGCTTGCAGAGACAACCTGTCAAAACTCGGCGCTGATGTCGGGGGTGGGTGGGACCGAACAGCTAGCCTATCAAACACAAGCCAATGGGATAGGGGCTGGACGGGCCTCTCCGTGTATGTGGCTCCGCCTCCTTTCTATCAGCTATCAAACACCAGCCACATACACAGAGCGGTCTGCCCAGCCCCTATCCCGTTGGCTTGTGTTTGATAGGCTAGGCTAGCTGTTCGGTCCCGCCCACCCCGACATCAGTGCTGAGTTTTGACAGCTTGTCTCTGCAAGCAGTGACATTACATTTACAGTTTCACGCACTGAGCAGTTCTTACATGCCTCGCTGACTGCTCAGTGTGAAACTCCCTCTCTCCTAGATCAGTGCCACCTATTAATGCTCATCAGTGCCACCTGTCAGTGACAATCAGTGCCAACCAAGGCCACCTATCAGTGCCACCAATCAGTGCCCATCAGTGCCAACCAATGCCACCTATCAGTGCCACTCAGTGCCATTCAGTGCCTATCTGTGCCACCTCTCACTGCCAATCAGGGCCCATCAGTGCCACCTGTCAGTGCCAATCAATACCACCTGTCAGTGCCAGTGTCCATCAGTGCCAACCAATGCCACCTATCAGTGGCAATCAGAGCCACCTGTCAGTGCCAATCAGTGCCACCTGTCAGTGCCAATCAGTGCCACCTGTCAGTGTCACAGGTCAGTGCCACCTGTCAGTGCCAACAAATGCCACCTATCAGTGCCAATCAGTGCCACCTGTCAGTGCCAATCAGTGCCCACCAGTGCCACCTGTCAGTGCCAATCAATTCCACCTATCAGTAACAATCAGTGCCGCCTGTCAGTGCCAATCAGTGCCACATGCCAGTGCCAATCAGTACTGCCAATCAGTACCAACCGATGCCAATCAGTGCCCATCAGTGCTGCCAATCAGTGCCCATCAGTGCTGCCTATCAGTGCTTCCAATCAGTGCCACCTATTGGTGCCCATCAGCGTTGCCTATCAGTGCCGCCTATCAGTGCCCATCAGTGCTGCCAATCAGTGTTGCCTATCAGTACCAATCAGTGCTGCCAATCAGTGCCACCTATCAGTGCCAACCAATTCCATCAATCAGTGCCCATCAGTGCTGCCTATCAGTACCGCCTATCAGTGCCCATCTGTGCTGCCAATCAGTGATGGGCACTGATGGGCACTGATTGGCAGCACAGATGGGCCCTGATAGGCAGCACCGATGTGCACTGATGGGCACTGATTGGCAGCACAGATGGGCCCTGATAGGCAGCACCGATGTGCACTGATTGTCACTGATAGCTGGCACTGATAGGCAACACTGATTGGCAACACTGATGGGCACTGATAGATGGCACTGATAAGCAACACTGATTGGCAGCACTAATGGGCACTGATTGCCACTGATAGGTAGTACTGATTTTAAGCACTGATAGGCAGCACTGATTGGCCTTATAAGTGCCAACCAATGCCACCTATCAGTGCTGCCTATCAGTGCCAATCAGTACTGCCAATTAGTGCTTCCGATCAGTGCCAATCAGTGCTGCCTATCCATGCTTCCAATCAGTGCCACCTATCAGTGCCCATTAGTGCTGCCTATCAGTGCCCATCAGTGCTACCAATCAGTGTTGCTTACCATTGCCATCTATTAGTGCCCATCAGTGCTGCCAATCAGCGTTGCCTATCAGTGCCATCTATCAGTTACAATCAGTGCCCATCAGTGCTGCCTATCAGTGCCCATCTGTGCTGCCAATCAGTGCCTATCTGTGCTGCCAATCAGTGCCCATCAGTGCTGCCTATAAGTGCCCATCAGTGCTGCCTATCAGTGCCCATCAATGCTGCCCTGTAGTGCAGCCCAACAGAGGTAAAATAAAAAAAGTGTTGGTAAAAGACCTGCCGCTAAGCACTGTTATGTGTTCCCACACCACAAAAAAATAAGTGCAGCGCTAGCTTACTAATCAATAACTTAACAATAATACCCTAAAGGGGTTATTCTGACCCATGTTGGCTCATTGCTGTTACTGCATAAAGATAGATTATGTAAGTATTTTTTTGAGAGTGGTTTTGGGGGGTTTACCCTAGGCATTATCATTTATAATTACCTTATTCTAAACCTCCTTTCCGTGACAGGGTCAGACCTTACAGATATCCTTGCTACTTCTATATTACAGCATTCAGTTTTCCATGTGCATGCTCCTGAAGAGTGGATGAATCCACAAAATTATATGCCACGTCTTATGCCAACTACTGTTTTATTTTATTCAATGATCACTTGTAACTGTGATTTGTATTATTGTGGTCAATTGTCATTGCTGTATATTTCTCCATTGAATGGAAAACATTGCTTTTCTTGGTGTACTCATGATTACCCTCATGCAACTTACCATTGATTTTCTAATAAATGTAAATGTTTTACACCTGCCTGCTTCATTTAAAGTCCCAACCCCCAGTCGCCCAATTGCATTCAACTTAACAATAATGGTGGAACCCTCTAATGTATGGAAATCTCAATAAACTTCAACATTACCACAATGCTGGTCTACCGGACATAAAAAATGAAACTTAGCAGGGATGGTGGAAACCTCTCCTATAGATATTTGCCATACAGATTAACTTCAAGTGCAATAATTCCAATGATACAGTATGTGATTTCACATGTAATAGACATCAAAATGAGAACACATCATTTTTTTTTAACTTAGCAGGGATGGTGGAAACCCCTCTACAGATAATTGCAATACAAATTAACTCAAGTGCAACAACTTTTTAGTTGGAAAGTTCACATCATTATAGCACTGTTATGCCCCATACACACGGTCAGACTTTCCGACGGAAAATGTGCGCTCGGAGCTTGTTGTCAGAAATTCCGACCGTGTGTAGGCTCCATCGGACAGTTTCCATCGGAATTTCCGTCGCACAAAATTTGAAATCTGGTTCTCAAATTTTCCGACAACAACATCCGTTCGCGCAAATTCCAAACTTGTGTACACAATTCCGACGCACAAAGTGCCACGCATGCTCAGAATCAAGTAGAAGAGCAGCACTGGCTATTGAACTTCCTTTTTCTCGACTCATTGTACGTGTTGTACGTCACCGTGTTCTTGGCGCTCTGATTTTCTGACCAAATTTGTATGTATGCAAGACATGTTTGAGCCAACATCCGTCGGAAAAAAAAAGGGGATTTTGTTGTCGGAATGTCCGATCATGTGTACAGGGCATAACACTTAATTTTATATGTTTTAGTTATTATTATGATGCAAATTTTTGCCCTTTAAGTTAATTTTCCTCTACCCTTGCTAAGTCCATGTCTTTATAGACCTTGTTTGTACACTGGTGCACAGTCATGTTGGAACAGGAAGGGCCATCCCCAAACTGTTTCCACAAAGTTGGGAGCATGAAATTGTCCAAAATGTATTGGTATGCTGATGCCTTAACAGTTCCCTTCACTGGAACTAAGGGGCCAAGCCCAACCCCTTAAAAACAACCCCACACCATAATCCCCCCTCCACCAAATGATTTGGACCAGTGCACAAAGCAAGGTCCATAAAGACATGGATGAGTGATTTTTGGTCGGAGGAACTTGACTGGCCTTCACATTAGAGTGGAGACTATGAGCCAGGCCTTCTCATCCAACATCAGTGCCTGACCTCACAGATACGTTTCTGGAAGAGTGGTCAAACATTCCCATAGACACACTCATAAACCTTGTGGACAGCCTTTCCAGAAGAGTTGAAGCTGTTATAATTGCAAAGGGTGGGCCAACTCAATATTGAACCCTACGAACTAAGACTGGGATGCCATTAAAGTTCATGTGCGTGTAAAGGCAGACGTCCCAATACTTCTGGTAATTTTGTGTAAATATATACGCATGTGTTTCTGAGCTTTGGGGTGCACACCCTAATGCAGTAGGCTGCGCACGGCCAGGGCTGGTGCAAGGATTTTTGACACCCTAGGCGAAACCTACTTTTTCCGCTCCACCCCTGACTCCACCCCCTTTGCCCTGCCATGTATACTCCGCCTTTTTAATGAAGCGCCCATCAAATGCAGCCTCACCAGCGCCCATCCATGCAGCCTCACCAGCGCCCATCAAAAGCAGCCTCACCAGCACCCATCAATGCAGCCTCACCAGTGCCCATCCATTCAGCCTCACCAGCGCCCATCAAATGCAGCCTCACCAGCGCCCATCAAATGCAGCCTCATCAGTGCCCATCCATGCAGCCTCACCAGCGCCCATCAAATGCAGCCTCACCAGTGCCCATCCATGCAGCCTCACCAGCGCCCATCCATGCAGCCTCACCAGCGCCCATCAAAAGCAGCCTCACCAGTACCCATCAATGCAGCCTCACCAGTGCCCATCCATGCAGCCTCACCAGCGCTCATCAAATGCAGCCTCACCAGTGCCCATCCATGCAGCCTCACCAGCACCCATCCATACAGCCTCACCTGCGCCCATCAAATGCACCCTCACCAGCGCCCATCAAATGCAGCCTCACCAGCGCCCATCAAATGCAGCCTCACCAGTGCCCATCCATGCAGCCTCACCAGCACCCATCCATACAGCCTCACCAGCACCCATCTATACAGCCTCACCAGCGCTCATCTAATGCAGCCCCACCAGCGCCCATCAAAAGCAGCCTCACCAGCACCCATCAATGCAGCCTCACCAGTGCCCATCCATGCAGCCTCACCAGCGCCCATCAAATGCAGCCTCACCAGCGCCCATCAATGCAGCCTCACCAGTGCCCATCCATGCAGCCTCACCAGCGCCCATCAAATGCAGCCTCACCAGCGCCCATCAAATGCAGCCTCACCAGCGCCCATCAAATGCAGCCTCACCAGTGCCCATCCATGCAGCCTCACCAGCACCCATCCATACAGCCTCACCAGCGCCCATCAAATACAGTCTCACCAGCGCCCATAAATGCAGCCTCACAAGCGCCCATCAAATGCAGTCTACCAACGCCCATCAATGCAGCCTCACCAGTGTCCATCAAATTCCGGCTCACCAGCGCCCATCCATGCAGCCTTACCAGCGCCCATCCATGCAGCCTCACCAGTGCCCATCAAATGTAGCCTCACCAGCGCCCATCAATGCAGCCTACCAGCGCCCATCAATGCAGCCAGCCAGTGCCCATCAATGAATGTTTGCTTGCTTCCATTCATTCAGGATTCGGGACACAGACACAGTCCTCCACCGCCGCTGCGCCTCTGACATTATGTGCGAATGCTTCCAGCTGATGTTGAGACTTAGTTGCTTGCTGCAGAGAGAAGAGAGTAATAACACCAGTGGCCGTGCGCCCTAGGCAGCAGGGCGCCCTAGGTGGCTGCCTAGTTTGCCCAGTGGTAGCACCGGCCCTGCGCACGGCTATGAAGAAGTGTAACATTATACTGGACAGCGCTTACAGGAAAACACGGCAGCTTCACATCTTGCTAAACAGTCACTTCTCTCACCACCTAACAACTATTGTCAGTAATTCAAAAACTCTGCTATGCATATTTCTGCAATTCCCTTTTCCCCTCGGTTAATATGAAAATGTTTATTTCTTCACAAAGCAAATACTCTGTCAGCTTATAGATTGTTCTGGATGTAAATGCAAATCTATTTGTTGTTCTCAAAAGATTGACTCAGACTCCTCTGAAGCCTGTAAGCTATATACATGCATCGCTAGTCTTCACAATAAGCAACAAAGCATCAGACAATATGGGAACTCATGATAATCAGACCTTTCACATCGTGCTATGAAAGTGGTTCTTTTAGCAAATGTTAAAGTTTATTGTTTGAAGCAAGCACTTGTCTATGTTTGGAGACATACATTAGTGAATACTATTGTATGCCTTATGCAAAAACCTTTAGAAATCAGGTGTAAAAAAATTTCAAAGACAGGTAGTCCATGTACTGTACCCCTGTTGTGAGCATCTTCTGCCATCAGTGGAACAGTATATTCCGGCTCCCCCTAAATATATACATATATGGGATCTGATTTTCCTGCCAAAATATTTGTATTTCTGCCCATCCAGTACTATGATAGCCTTTGTAGGTAGCAAAGCCAGGCTAGTGCTCTCACT
>CM053027.1:541007715-541049978 GCA_028564925.1 Lithobates sylvaticus | reverse complement strand
TTTATATATATTTTATATTTGTTAATAAAAGGCTGCTATGGCCAGTTATACCCCAATTAAAGAGTGGTCTCGTTTCTATAAGTAAGATTATGTGGAATAAGGTGGTGGGGTATAATAAAGGGCGGCAGCCTTTATGAAGGTGGGTGCATCTTATCTACACTGGTCAAGATAGTAGTAGCTGGTCACATTCAACTGGACATGTTCAGTAATGATGAAGTTATTTCACCAGTCATCCAAATGGCTTCTTTGGATCGAATGAGTTTTGACATATTACATGATACCAACAGGATTGGATTAAGGTGATTTAGTTGCCCTTGTGGCTATAAATGCTGGGTGTGTTCCTGGTACTAATCTGAACCGAGGTAGACACTCGGATGAGCATTGAGCATTTAATGTCTTCAACATTACAGAAGTCCAGTGAAATGTGACTAACTACTACTATCTGCTCCATATTGTCATAGCTGTAATGAGACTATGACCAGTCCACTTCCACCCCATGTAAGACAAGAGCAACTGAAACATGGGGCTGCCACTGGGATCACTGACTGCTATAGGACATTGTGATCAAATTGGAAGTTCCAGTCAGAAAGGACAGGGGATGTACTAATAAGTTTGTGCAAAACATGCAGATTGAGGATGAGAACATCATCAACCACAGGGATTTAGGTACCAGTGTCACCAAGTTCAGAATATTATTGCCATAATGATTAGATCCATTTAGTGGATATGTTTTTTTTATGATTTATTTGAGTCAGTTTGAGGGAAATGAGTCAAGCCACCAAAAAGGGAACTGACACTGCTGACTTGTTTTTGAAGTTGCAAACTGAGGCTGCCACATTTATCCTTGCTTACCCATGTAGTGATTCATTGATAAGGAACAAGTATGCAGCCGATAAAGGGGTTAATTTACTAAAACTGGAGTGCAAAATCTGGTGCAGTTCTGCAAAGAAACCAATCAGCTTGCAGGTTTTATTGTCAATGCTTATTTGAACAAGCGGAATATAGAAGCTGATTGACTATCATGCACAGCTGCACAAGATTTTGCACGCTCCCGTTTTAATAAATCAACCCCAAAGTGTCAAGACTTCTGATAAGTACCGTATATACTCGACTATAGGCCGTCCCGAGTATAAGCCGAGACCCCTAATTCACCACAAAAAAATGGGAAACCTGCATTGACCCGTGTATAAGCCGAGGGTACAAAATGCAGCAGCTACTGTAAGTGGAAAAGAGGGCCAGCAATGCCCATCTGCAGCTGCCTGTCCCCTGTACAGACCCCCCCGTGTCCCCATTACAGCCTACCTGTGCCGATCTTCGGTCCCCGCTCTCCGGTCCTCGGTCCCCGCTCTCCGGTCCTCGGTCCCCGCTCTCCGGTCCTCGGTCCCCGCTCGCCGCTCTCCGGTCCTCGGTCCCCGCTCGCCGCTCTCCGCTCTCCGCTCGGTCCCCGCCATTGCAAAATTAAAAAGCCGCGCCTCCTCCTCGTCCTCGTCCGTGATAGGAGGAGCGCTGTTTTCCCAGCAGTCAGTGCGCAGTGTTCCGCCTATCACGGACGCCCTCTCATCCTCGTCCATGAGATGAGAATGACAGGGCATCCGTGATAGGCGGAACACTGCACTGCTGGGAAAATTAGTGTCCGCCTATCACGGACAGGCGGGAGGAGGCGGCGCGGCTTTTTAAAACTGCCGTCTGTCTGCATGACAAGCTGTTCATGTAGGCAGACGGCAGTGACTCGAATATAAGCCGAGGGGTAGACTTTCAGCCCTAAAAAATGGGCTGAAAATCTCGGCTTATATTCGAGTATATACGGTACATGCATTTTTCCAGGTCAGTGATTCACCAAGTTGGACACTATAGCTCAAGATACCGAACTAAACAAAAATGGGAACAAAAAGTGCAGCGCTCAAAATTAATAAATATATAACTATATCTAAAATAGTGAAAGTGTACAGTGACAAACTAAGTTGGGACACCTAAAATCAATCAAATGTAACAAAAAATTGTGTTGAATTAGTACATGTGCATGCAATGATAGTATGCACATAAAAAACATGAGCATGCAATGACATGAGTGAACAAAATGCATAAAAAAAAAAAAAAAATAATCGCATAGAATTAGTGCATAAAATTCAAAACAGCAAATAATAAGATAAATGAATGTGATGAATTATTCCATGTGCATATAAGGATATCACTCATGCTTTTTTTATGCGCATATCCTTATATGCACATGGAATAATTTATCACATTCATTTATCTTATTATTTGCTGTTTTGAATTTTATGCACTAATTCTATGCGATTTTTTTTTTTTTTTATGCATTTTGTTCACTTATGTCATTGCATGCTCATGTTTTTTATGTGCATACTATCATTGCATGCACATGTACTAATTCAACACAATTTTTTGTTACATTTGATTGATTTTAGGTGTCCCAACTTAGTTTGTCACTGTACACTTTCACTATTTTAGATATAGTTATATATTTATTAATTTTGAGCGCTGCACTTTTTGTTCCCATAACAAGGTGATAACCTGATATGTATTGTTAACCACTTAAAGCGGAGATACAGGCTTTTTTTAATTAAAAGTCAGCAGCTACAAAAAGTTTACCTGCTGACTTTTAATAAACAGACACTTTTGTGGTTGAACTGGATGGACTTGTGTCTTTTTTCAACCTGACTATGTAACTATGTAACTTACCTGTTCCACGGTCCAGCGATGCGGCCGCACGGAGCCCCGCTTCTCTCCCCTCCTCTCCTCTGCGCCTCTATTGATACTGTGGGCACACTGTGCATGCGCGAGTCGCGCTGCGCTCTCCCAGTGGACAGGCAATCTTCTGGGACCTGTCACATGTCCCAGAAGATTGCAGAGAGGAAGGGGCCACCTAGGGGTAGAGGAGGTGTCGCCTAGGCGGTCTGTAGCCGGAACCAGGAAGTGGGAAAGGAAGTCTCCTTCAAAACTAAGCACCCACTCCCCCCCAAAAAAAATTACATGCCAAACGTGGCACGTAAGGGGGCGAGGAGTATTTAAAGCGGAAGTTACACTTTTGGGTGAAACTCCACTTTAAGTACCAGGCCTATTTTTCAAACTTGTTGTTTACAAGTTAAAATCATTTTTTTTTTGCTAGAAAGTTACTTAGAACCCCCAAACATTATTATTTTTTTTTTTGTCTGACACCCTAGAGAATAAAATGGCGGTCATTGCAATACTTTATGTCACACTGTATTTGCGCAGCAGTCTTACAAAGGCAATATTTTGGGTGAAAAATACACTTTTTTGAATTAAAAAATAAGAAAACAGTAAAGTTAGGCCAATTTGTTTTATATTGTGAAAGATAATATTAAGCCCAGTAAATTGATACCCAACATGTCATGCTTAAAAATTGCGCCCGCTCGTGGAATGGCGAAGTTTAAAAATGTTTGCAGGTTATCAATTTTGAGTTAGAGAGGAGGTCTTTTGCTAGAATTATAGTTTTCTCGCTCTAACAATTGTTGCGATACCTCACATGTGTGGTTTGAACACCGTTTACATGACTTGACGGTGGGACGGAGCGCTTTCAATTATTTTTTCTCATTTATTTTACTTTTTATTTTTACACTGTCCCTTTAAAAATACATTTTTGAATCACTTTTATTCCTATTACAAGGAATGTAAACATCCCTTGTAATAGAAAAGAAGCATGCCATGACCTCTTGTGAGATCTGGGGTCAAAAAGACCTCAAAACTCACATTTACACTTAAAGGGCAAATTTTTTTAATTAAAAAAAATAAATTTTTATTTATTTATTTATTTTTATTCTATTTAAGGCTGTTGGGCGTAAGTGACGTTTGACATCGCCTCCGTTGTTCAAGGTCATTTAGTCAAGTGGGGGCAATCATTCCCTCACTCGACTCACAGCCTCTGAGGGGAAAGGATCGGATCATCTCTGCCGTTACCGGCGGGTTCGGTAAGCGGCGGAGACGTCCGGAACGCGGCGAGAGGGGGATGGGCACCTCTCCCGCCCCCGATAAAAGTGATCTTGCGGCACATCTGCTGCGGAGACTACTTTTATCTTAAAGAGGACCGCCCGCCATTGCAGAAAATACTGGGGTTATGGCAGCTATCTGCTGCCATAACCTCGGTATTCTACGTCAAAGTACCAACGTACAGCTACGGCAGTTTGCGGTATTACTGATTTCTATGTCAATGATGTATTAATGTCTGTTGCCTGCTATGAGCACCATGTTGCCCTGCAAGGCTACTTATCTGTAATATACTTTGTATTTGTTTTTCTGCTCCGCAGTTGTGGAATTTTTGTACTTATTACATTCAATAAAGATATATTGAAATATAAAAACAATTCAAAGATACAGTGGTGTGAAAAAGTGTTTGCCCCCTTCCTCATTTCCTGTTCCTTTGCATGTTTGTCACACTTAAGTGTTTCGGAACATCAAACCAATTTAAACAATAGTCAAGGACAACACAAGTAAACACAAAATGCAATTTGTAAATGAAGGTGTTTATTATTAAAGTTGAAAAAAAATCCAAACCATCATGGCCCTGTGTGAAAAAGTGATTGCCCCCTAAACCTAATAACTGGTTGGGCCACCCTTAGCAGCAACAACTGCAACCAAGCGTTTGCGATAACGTGCAATGAGGCTTTTACAGCGTCCTGGAGGAATTTTGGCCCACTCATCTTTGCAGAATTGTCCTAATTCAGTTACATTAGAGGGTTTTCGAGCATGAACGGCCTTTTTAAGGTCATACCACAACATCTCAATAGGATTCAGGTCAGGACTTTGGCTAGGCCACTCCAAAGTCTTCATTTTGTTTTTCTTCAGCCATTCGGTGGTGGACTTGCTGGTGTGTTTAGGATCATTGTCCTGCTGCAGAACCCAAGTTCGTTTCAGCTTGAGTACACGAACAGATGGTCGGACATTCTCCTTCAGGATCTCTTGGTAGACAGCAGAATTCATAGTTCCTTTTATCACGGCAAGTCTTCCAGGTCCTGAAGCAGCAAAACAGCCCCAGACCATCACACTACCCCCACCATATTTTACTGTTGGTATAATGTTCTTTTTCTGAAATGCAGTGTTCCTTCTACGCCAGATATACTTGGACACACACCTTCCAAAGAGTTCCACTTTTGTCTCATCGGTCCACAGAATGTTGTCCCAAAAGTCTTGGGGATCATCAAGATGTGTTGTGGAGAAATTGAGACGAGCTTTGATGTTCTTTTTGCTCAGCAGCGGTTTTCTCCTTGGAACTCTGCCATGCAGGCCATTTTTTGCCCAGTCTTTTCCTGATGGTGGAGGCATGAACGCTGACCTTAACTGAGGCAAGTGAGGCCTGCAGTTCCTTGGACGTTGTTGTGGGGTCTTTTGTGACCTCTTGGATGAGTCGTCGCTGCGCTCTTGGGGTAATTTTGGGCGGCCGGCCACTCCTGGGAAGGTTCACCACTGTTCCATGTCTTCGCCATTTGTTGATAATGGCTCTCACTGTGGTTCGCTGGATTCCCAAAGCTTTGGAAATGGCTTTATAACCCTTTCCAGACTGATAGATCTCAATTACTTTCTTTCTCAATTGTTCCTGAATTTCTTTGGGTCTCGGCATGATGTGTAGCTTTTAAGGATCTTCTGGTGGACCTTACTGTGTCAAGCAGCTCCTATTTAAGTGATGCCTTGATTGTGAACGGGTGTGGCAATAATCAGGCCTGGGTGTGGCTAGAGAAATTGAACTCAGGTGTGGACAACCACAGTTATAGTATGTTTTAACAAGGGGGGCAATCACTTTTTCACACAGGGCCATGATGGTTTGGATTTTTTTTCACCTTTAATAATAAACACCTTCATTTACAAATTGCATTTTGTGTTTACTTGTGTTGTCCTTGACTATTGTTTAAATTGGTTTGATGTTCCGAAACACTTAAGTGTGACAAACATGCAAAGGAACAGGAAATGAGGAAGGGGGCAAACACTTTTTCACACCACTGTACCTCCCATATACAGTTAGGTCCATATATATTTGGACACATGCACGATTTTCATACTTTTGGCTCTGTATGCCACCAGAATAAAATTAAAATAAAACAATCCAAATTAATTTGAAGTGCAGACTTTCAGCTTTAATTCAAGGGGCTGAACATAAATATATAAACATAAGTACAAATTTTAGGAACTGCAACCATTTTTATACACAGTCCCCCATTTTCAGGGGTTCAAATGTAATTGGACAAATGAATATAATCATAAATAAAATGTTCATTTTTAAAATGTTGTTGAGAATCCTTAACTGGCAATGATGGCATGAAGTCTGGAACCCATGGACATTGCCAAAGACTGGGTTTCCTCCTTTCTGATCCTTTGCCAGGCTCTAACTGCAGCTGTCTTCAGTTGTTCTTTGTTTGTGGGTCTTTCTACCTTTAGTTTTGTCTTCTACAAGTGAAAAGCATGCTCAACTAGGTTGAGATTAAGTGATTGACTTGACCATTGTAGAATATTCCACTTTTTTTTCCTTCAAAAGCTCCTGGGCTGCTTTTGCAGTGTGTTTTGGATCATTGTCTATCTGTGCTGTGAAGCGCCGTCCAATCAACGTTGCTGCATTTGGCTGAATCTGGTCTGAGAGTATATCTCTAAACAATGCAGAATTCATCCGGCTGCTTCTGTCACATAATCAATAAAGACCAATGACCCAGTGCCACTGGAAGCCATGCATGCCCATGCCTCTATTATTTTTTTTACAGATGACGTTGTGTGCTTCGGATCATGAGCTGTTCCAAGACTTCTCCACACTTTTTTCATTCCGTCCTTCTGGTACAGATTTATCTTAGTTTCATCCATCCAAAGAATGCTTTTCCAGAACTGGTCTGGCTTTTTTCGATTTTTTTGCCAAAGTCTAATCTGGCTTTTCTATTCCTCAGGCTTATGAATGGTTTGCACCTTGTGGGGAACCCTCTGTATTTGCTCTTGTGAAGTCTTGTCTTGATTGTAGACTTTGACAATGATACAGAGATATTGGAGATACGGGACTGTCTAAGGTACAAAACTGCGAAAACATTTAAATATAATAAAACAGATACACTTTTATTGAAATATAAAGACTAAAAAATTATGAGTTTGTGCACAGCAATATACATATTATGATTCAGAGGTTATGCATACAATCTCCAAAAGAACAAAAATAGTGGTATACTCTAAGTGCACAGATCATTATACTTGTCCATTCATTCTCGACAATATGGTTTCTTCAGGAGAAGGGCGTAAGGTACAAGTTTGGAATATTGAAGGTATTTTCTCATTCTCCAATAACAGAGGGTCTGAGCATCCACAAGTTCCAAAATAGTTATCACAAAAAAATTATTTCACCCAATAAAATCCACAAAATGGCATCGGAAAATAGAGACCAAAGAACAATGGCCGGAGACCCGTAGGGGGAGATATAAGGTCTTGTTAATCTAGTGATGTATCAAGTAGACCTCATGACATCTTTTGAGAAAAAGTACATTGAGGGCTCGGGTTTGCGTTTGAGGGAAAGTGGGACATCTATCCCTAATTGACAAACATCATAGGTGTCATTTTGAGTTCTTAAGTGGACTATAACGGCCGCCAAGGTGTACTCCTAGGGTGTCAAAAAGTATCTGCAGAACAGGGAAACCCCGACTGCAAGACGTCAATGGAGTCCAAATCCTTAGATTCAAGTCCCTAGCGTTTCCCGAGCCTCCAAATAGACCGCATTGACAATGATACGCCCACCTTCTGTAAAGTGTCCTTCACTTCTCTGGATGCTGTGAATGGGTTTTTCTTTACCATAGAGAGAATCCTGCGATCATCCACCACTGTTGTCTTCTGTGGACGTCCAGGCCTTTTTATGTTGCTGAGCTCACCAGTGCGTTCTTCTTTCCTCAGAATGTACCAAACTGTTGATTTGGCCACTCCTAATGTTGCTCCTACCTCTCTGATGGATTTGTTTTTAAGCCTTACAATGGCCTGTTTCACTTGCATGGACAGCTCCTTTGAACGCATGATGCAGGTTCACAGCAGTGCATTTCAAATGCAAATAGCATGCTTAGAGTCAACTCCAGACCTTTTACCTGGTTAATTGATGAAGAAATAACAAAGGAGTAGCCCACACCAGGTCATGAAACAGCTTTATATAACTATAGCTTGAATATGTTTTGGTAAATACTTAAAAGAAATTGTGCCTGTGTCCAAATATATATGGACTTAACTGTATATAATATGTGATGTGAATGTATAATGTACAGTGTTGGTCATCTTACTTTAAAAAAGTAATTAGTTAAGTTACAAATTACTTCTCCCAAAAAGTAATTGCAGTAGTAACTTAGTTACTACATTGGAAAAGTAATTAGTTACGCAGCAAAGTAACTGACTTTTTTTTTAAATATTCTATACGTGTAACTAAGGGGCGGGTCTAGTATTACTGTAACCAAGGGGCGCATTTATTATTATTGTTATATATCGTGTAACCAAGGGGCTGCTCTATTATTACTCTAACCAAGGGGCAGATCTGTTATAGCGTGTACGCAAGGGTCGGGTTTATTATTATTATATCGTGTAAGGGGCAGATGGATACAGAAGAGGGCGAATGTTAAATTAATGGGCAGAGCTCGATATATAACAATAATAATAAATGTGCCCCTTGGTTACAGTAATGCTAGACCCGCCCCTTAGTTACACGATAGACGCCCCTTGCAGAGTAGCACGAGCATCAGGAGCGTGCGGCATCGCCTTGTACAATTATATGTTAACTGCACCTGCGCGGTGTAGAGTTCACTCAGAGCTGTTTAGGTTCGGCAATTTTCGGAAGATCCGTAGTCCTTCGTACTGCGCAAGCGCTGCGCCTGCACAGTACAGGGGGGTCCTTATCTGGCGGGGGAACTTTTTCGGCAGGACACCGGAATTACACTACTGCCATCTAGTGTAGATGTAATTGGGGTAACTAAGCCAAAGTAATGGGAACTGAGTTACCATGAGGGGAAAAGTAATCAGTTAGATTACTAGTTACCCTCTAAAGTAACTGCGTTAGGTAACTCAGTTTTTTTTAACTCAGTTACTTACATCACTGATAATGTATATGTAAAAGTGCTGCGTACAAGTATTACCAAAACAACACAGAAACAATACAGTGAATAAACTTGTGTGGCCCACGCAGGGGACATAAATTCAAAAGACATGGTACAAATGAAGTTAGTTGGAGCAACATCAGGCTGGCAATGGTGTGACTGTGTAACCTGCACTGCCAGGTTCCAAAACCCAATATATGGAGTGAAAACTGACCAAGTTTCCCACACAAAACAGACAGGAGTTTAACTAAGCATCTTAAGGCCTTTTGTTATTTTAATATCTATGAAGCCATAGCAGGGTCTGACAGCCATTTGTCGTACCCTTTATCGTATTTGGCAGGACATCCCCTATTTGCGTAAGTGTCTTTATATAATGGGAGATTGTTAGTGATCAATTGTTTCCAGAAACAAATGGAAGGTGGAGCCTGTTTCTTTCAATGCAAGGTGATGGCTTTTCTTGCATAAAAAAGAAGGAGGCTAACATGTTTTTTTTTCCCACCCTGGCATGAAGAAGATTGTCAACAAGGCCTAATGGACAAATTTCAATGGCTTGCGGGACTAGTATTGATGTGTAAGTATTGATGCTGGTTAGCATATCCGCCCAAAAATCTGTAATCTTAGAACACAACCAAAAGATATAAATAGTCACCTATGGAAATAGTCACATTCAGAATCACCACACCTCCAGCACTCTGAGGAGTGGGAGGGATTCATTATGTGGAGTCTAGGGGGTAAAATAAGCTATATGTACTATTTTAAACTGGTAATCTGTTACGTAAAGAAACTAATGTTTTAAACGGTATATGCCAAATGTCATTCCAATCAAGTGTGGTGCATCTCTCAGCCATTTATCCCTCAGTTTGTCTAATGCGATGTTTAGGTTTTTCGATGCATTCGGTTCTGAGCAGCGGTTAAAGCGCTGCGTAAATTGGCGGCGCTTTATATGTGGTAATGGTGCAGCGCTGCACCATTACCACTTGTTACTGTTTATTGTCCCCAACAATACTGTGCTAGCTGCTATATGTTAGGATTTATATTAACCCAAACGCAATAGATTTGTGTTTTTAGGGCGCTTTATAAGTACCTGAAATAAATAATAATAAAAAAATATATCGAATGAACACAAAATACTAATGTGTGAATCCCACTCTCTGCAACTCTGAATCACTAAGTATACTTCATTAAACTCCTCAACACTACAAATTACTTCAGAGAATTTATATTACTTTATAACTTACCCACACCTCCCTAAAGTATTAATCATAGTAAAAAAAAAATGTATTCCAGCTTTGTTTTGCTAAACTGCTTTTTGTTTCAGTTAAGTATTTAAGTGCACATTTTACACTTGAAGTAGATCTAAACTGAGTCACTAAAGTCTCCTATATACTTTTATATACTAATGTAATTTAAAGAGGCACTTTCAATGTTTTTAAAATTTGCAGCTTTCATTAAAATAGTAACTACCTTTAAAAGCTTTTGCAAAGCTTTTTTTTTTTTTTTAAATAACAAAACATGTTATAATGATATTGCACAAAGCGGCCTGAATCCTCCTCTTCTGGGGTCCCCTGCCAGCTCTCTAGGCTCCTCCCCTTCTCCTGTGTAAATCCATAGACACACACAGCATGGCTCGGCCCCACTCCTACTCCCTCCACACAGGATTTGATTGACAGGAGCAAATGGCTCCCGCTGCTCTCACTAAATCATGTGAGGAGAGGGAGAAAGAGCAGAGAAGTATTTAGGGAGGTGAGGGGGCAATACAAATACTGGGGCATGTTCTACCTTAACGCCATATAGTTCTGTGTGCGTTACTGCCAGTTTAATGACATATAGTTCTGTGCGTTACTGCAAGTTTCAGGCCATTTACTTCTGTGTGCGCTACTGCCAGTTTAACGCCATATAGTTCCATGTGCGTTACTGCCAGTTTAACGCCATATAGTTTTGTGCATTACTGCAAGTTCAACGCCATTTACTTCTGTGCGCGTTACTGCCAGTTTAACGCCATATCGTTTTGTGCGTTACTGCAAGTTTAACGCCATATAGTTCTGTGTGCGTTACTGCCAGTTTAACGCCATATAGTTCTGTGTGCGTTACTGCCAGTTTAACGCCATATAGTTTTGTGTGCATTGCTGCTAGTTTAACGCCATATCGTTTTTGTGTGCGTTACTGCCAGTTTAACGCCATATAGTTCTGTGTGCGTTACTGACAGTTTAACGCCATATAGTTCTGTATGCGTTACTGCCAGTTTAACACCATACAGCTTTTTGCTTATACTGAAAGTTTAATGCCATTTACTTCTGTGTGCGCGTCTGCAAGTTTAACGCCATTTACTTCAGTGAGCGTTACTGCAAGTTTAATGCCATATAGTTCTATGCGTCACTGTATGTTTGGCGCATCGTATCGCAGTATATTACAGTGTATCCGTGGAGTGTGTCTGTGTAGTGTGAGTACTCAAATGAAAATGCACCAACCACTTTACATTGATTAAAGTGCATCTATGTACAGATTTTAACTTCTTCTTTACATTTGCTTATAAGCACCGCCCCCTCCCTCCCAATAATGTCTGGGAGGACAACAAGGAGAGGCAGACATTCCCTTGGCACTGTAAGGGCCAGCTACAAATGTGTCCACAGGCAAAGGTGGACATGGTGGTCAGTCCTCAGGCAGGGCATCAGTTCCTCTGTTTAGTGAGTTTGCCCATGCTATCCAGCCACAGCATGCAGAGGAGGTGGTGGACTGGCTTACTAAACCTTCCTCATCCTCCTCATCCTCTGTCACTCAAGCAGAGACAAGTGTGCAGTCCCCTGCAGTTGCCAGAGTGAATAAACCTGCCTCCTTGTCCACATCTATCCCTGCCATCTTTCCCAACATCAGCCATTGAGGAGTCAGCTGAGTTATTTGACCACAGTGTCAGCCACTTGCTCCTCGATGATGCTCAGCCATTACTGGATTCAGATGTTGGTTCTGAGGTAGAGGATGACAGGAACATGAGCCTAGAGAGAGGGGAGAACACTGGTAGACAAATTGGCATTCATGTTCCCCCAGCCGCAACGAATTGTCAAGTTGTCTCCAGTGGTAATGATGATGATGAAGATGGAGGAGATGGAGATGATGATGATGATGAGGTCACTGATGCGATTTGGGTGCCAGATAGAGCAGAAGACGAAACTGAAGGTGAGGTGACACAACCCCAAGGAGGCCGACATCAAGAAAGAGTAGAGAGCAGCCACCCTATTCCATCACATTCTGCAGCTGTTATCTCTGGGCCCACTCCCTAAAGCTCAGCTGTCTGGGCCTTTTTGAGCACATCTGCAGCAGATTGCACTGTTGCTATCTGCAAACTGTGTCTCAGGCACATCAAACGTGGCAAAAACACCAGCCATTTGGGTACCACATGCTTAACAAGGCATTTAACGTCAGACCACTAAGCCCGTTGGCAAGAGCACCTAAAAGCCACACAAAAGGGGCACAAATCTGTCCCTCCTCCTCCTTACCCACTTCAGTCTGCCCCTGCTATACCGAGTCATTACCTTTCAGCAGCCTCCACTGAGAGGGATGATGGTATAGCACAGGGTGTCCCAAGACCTAGCAGCACATCTGCCAGCAGCACACCACCAGCTGTAGATTGTAGCTGGCAAATTTCTCTGCCCCATCTGCTGCAGCAGAAAAAAAATACAGTCCCTGCCACCTACATGCCCAGTGTCTAAATGCAAGCTTGTCAAAGCTGTTGGCTCTCCAACTTCTGCCTTTTAGCCTGGTGGATTCTGCCCCTTCCATGAATTTGCAAAACGTGCTGTACCACAATGGCAGGTTCCCAGTCGCTAATACTTTTCACGTAAGGGCGTTCCATGTCTGTACCATCACGTGGAAGGGAATTTATTAGGCAGCTCCGGGGTCTTCTTCCGACTTCGGAGGCCTCTTTCGACTTCTTCCGCTCTCCGGTTCTTCTCTGCGCTCTCCGGTATCTTCTCCCGGTCTCCAGTTCTTCTCCGTGCTCTCTGGTATCTTCTCCCGGGCTCCTCCGCTATCTTCTTCCAGCTCTTTTACTTATATAGGCATGGGGCGGAGTCACCGGTGATGTCACCCAGTGACCCCGCCCCTTATGACGGCACAGTCCCAGCATGCCCCGGGTGGTGACGTCATAAGGGGTGGGGTGACCCCATGCCTATATAAGTCGTCGCTCACCCTGTACACAGCATTACAGCGGGAGAGAGCGCCGTGTCAACATCGGAAGAACAGAAGAGGGAAGAAGAAGAAGACGACGAATGAGGAGACTGGGTCAACGCTAGTAAAAAGCTAGAAGAAGATAGCGGAGGAGCCCGGGAGAAGCCCGGGAGAAGAACCAGAGAGAGGGAGAAGTTGGAAGAGACCCCCAAAGTCGGAAGAAGACCCCCGGAGCTGCCTAATAAATTACTTTAAAAACCTGTCTAGTGTGTTTTTTTATTGACACTTCTTTTGCCCAGGTGAATGGGTAGGGGTACGATGTACTCCCTGTTGAGGGCATGCGGCCTGGTACGGTTCAGGAGGAGGGACGCTCACTGGTCCCCTCCCCCTTTCCTGACCGGCTGGGCTGCGTGCTTGGATGTAAATCACCCCAAGTCGTGTTGTAAAGTCACCCCAAGTCGTGTTGTAAGTCGCCCCAAGTCGCGCTGGAAGTCGTGTTGACCCTGTGTGAATGGACTGTTAGCGTGCGCTATTATCAATGGCATACTATTATCGCGGTGCGCCGGTATATTATGTGTTGTGCTTATGTGTGTGCTGGTTCATACGCTCACTTAATAATTTATCTGACGCACAAATTATGGTATGAACCGGCGCAGCGCATTCATCTTAGTAAATCAGCCCCAATGTTCCCCCATGCTGGAGGCACAAGGGAGAACCAACTTTCCAAGGTCACTCGCTGAATGTTTATACCATCTCCCAGCATGCACTACTAGTAATAAATCTCCCGGTGGTTGGCCAGAGAGAGAGATAAATAATCATAGCTCTGATTAGTGTTGCTGTCTCTTATACTATTGCCAGAGGCACCAGTGGCACTTACTGACAGCAGAAGGAACATAACAGTAACCAGAGCCTAGGAGAAGCCCAAGAAAACTGGACTAAGTATTCAGCTTTCTTGGATATTGTTGGCTAAGTATTACATTTAAATAGACACAGCTGACAAGGGCAGGGTGGCTACAAGCTGATATCACATGGGTGACTCTGCACTGACAAGATCGCTTGGGTCACATCAGCCTTGGGTTTGTAGTAACAAAATTCTATAGGACTATGCAGGGAAAGGCCTGTGTCTTGATGCCTACAGAATCTAAACATTCCGATGACAAGTGGTCAGTCTCCAGGGCTGAAAAAAGCTTCAAAGAACCCTGAAGAAAAATAATGTTAGATTTGCCAGCAGCTCCATATTTACCATAAAGAAGCTATGTATTCATTTGTGTCCACCTCTCCCCACACATAAACAAATTGAGTTGAAATGTAAATGGGTTACTAAGAAGTGTTTTAAAACTCTCTGTACCCCAACACCTACCCAGTCACTTAGATAGCGGAATGCCTACTGCAGAAGTAATTTGCGCTATGTTCACAACAGAACTGATTTTCTCCATATACAAGTCAATGGTCAGCAGGTTAGAAACAGGTGTGAAGTCCTTTCTTGTTCCTACGAGTTTATCCACTTATACCAGTGGCGGCTGGTGCTCAAAATTTTTGTGGGGGCGCAAACAAACAGCCTCACTGTGCCATCAAACGCTGCCACTGTGCCCATTAAACGCTGCCACTGTGCCCCAAGTGCTGCCACTGTGCCCATCAAACGCTGCCACTGTGCCCATCAAACGCTGCCACTGTGCCCCAAGTGCTGCCACTGTGCCCCAAGTGCTGCCACTGTGCCCCAAGTTCTGCCACTGTGCCCCTTAAGTGCTGCCACTGTGCCCCAAGTTCTGCCATTGTGCCCCAAGTTCTGCCATTGTGCCCCTTAAGTGCTGCCATTGTGCCCCTTAAGTGCTGCCATTGTGCCCCAAGTTCTGCCATTGTGCCCCAAGTTCTGCCATTGTGTCCCTTAAGTGCTGCCATTGTGCCCCTTAAGTGCTGCCATTGTGCCCCAAGTTCTGCCACTGTGCCCCTTAAGTGCTGCCCCAAGTTCTGCCATTGTGCCCCAAGTTCTGCCATTGTGCCCCTTAAGTGCTGCCATTGTGCCCCTTAAGTGCTGCCATTGTGCCCCAAGTTCTGCCACTGTGCCCCTTAAGTGCTGCCACTGTGCCCCCTGCCTGCCCTCTGCACTTACCTTGTCCCGGTGTGCAGCTGGTGACGGCGTCAGGCGACGAGCGGTGTCTCCGTCGGATGTCTTCTCCCGCGCTCCTCCTGTCTTCTTCTGCTGTGATTGGACGCTAGGTGATTGGACGCCTAGCGTCCAATCACAGCGCCTGTGACTTCAGCCAATCAGGTGACAGGTAACAGACCTGGCAACCTGATTGGCTGAGAGGCGGGTCTGTGTTAGGGAAGCGATGTATTCGCTTCCCTAACACAGTACTGTGTAATCAGCGAACGCACAGCCGTGCGCCCGCTGTTTACACTTAGGGAAGCCTATTAGAGCACACCGCTCTAATAGGGTCCCCTATTAGAGCTTACAGCTCTAATAGGGGCGCTTCCAGCAACACCCCCCCCACTGTAATTCAGATGCCCGGCGCCCGATCAGGGGCCGGACACCTGAATAGGGGGCGGCAGCGGCAGCGGTGACAATAGATAGATTCATGCAATGCATGAATCTATCTATTGGTGATAGAGCGGTGCAGGAGAGGGGGGGGGCGGCGCTCCTGCGCCCTCTATGCATGCACCGCCACTGACTTGTACAGTATTTAAACTGTCAATGTTTTATAACAATAACAATCCATGTTAAAGAATTTGTTCGTTTGAAACTTATCCAGTCGCCCTGGAGATGAAGATGCTAGAATATGTACCTGTATAATTCTTGTTTATATTTTGAAAATTTAATAAAAATCTTAAAACTTAAAAAAAAAAAAAGAAACAGGTGTGAAGTAAAAAGACATCTCAAAATGATCTCAAGTGCAATCTAAATGCATTCTTTATTTGCTTATCTACATAAGTCATGCATAAGGATATTGATAGGGATAAAGATATTTTTTAACTGACATTTCAAAAATATACACGAAAGGAATGAAATAAGGTACTCAGGTTCCATGAACAATAATAAAACCAAGACAAACAAATTAAGAAAAATAAATCAATATGTATATCTATAAATTCACAAAATAATATTGAAATTATTTATTAATCATAAAGTACAGGGGCGTGACCGGAAGCCGAACCTGATGGACGCTTGACTCCTCTGCTCTCCACCAGCCCGCTAAAGAAAGCACCCCAGGGGACAATCCACAGCACATCCTATGGGCAGATCACGGACCACAAGGTCCTCCGCAGCCAGGGGACAATCCACAGCCATCCTATGGGCAGATCACGGACCACAAGGTCCTCCGCAGCCAGGGGAACATCTTTACCCCCTCCAGGGACAACCACAGACCTCCGTTCCTTCTTCCCGCCGTCGGACACGCCGCCCGGTGGGACATCCAAAATGGCGCTGAGCGCCGCAACCACACTATCACGGACGACCCCAACACCGCTGCCCGCCCAGCATCAGCCATCCGAGGACCAACCAGACGTCCGATGGACCTCCCAGGACCCCTCGGTACCCGGTGCGGTGAGTGAAACCTCCTCCCCAGGGCCCCGGGAGACGCCGCAGCCAGCCCCACAACAGGCCGATCAGGCCTACCAATCCAGGCCGATGGGAACGGTATCCCCTGATGGGGTCTATCTGCCCGCACATGAGCCCCCACAACCCCACTCACCCCGGGCCGAAATGGGACTCCACTCCCTGGGACGCGGGGAGAACGCACAGGGTGAGACGGGCTCCATGACGAACGAGGCGCCCCAAGAGGCCTTGCTGCTGGGCCCAAGCCTGGCCATCCAGCCCACACAATGCTCGGGGGCTTTCCCCCGCCTCTTCAGAACGGTCTCAGACCCTGGTACTTTGACATCAGACCCGGGCTCACCCACACCCTCAGACCTATCAGCAGACTTCCCAGCCCTCCCACCACCTGGAAGGCCCACAAATTGGACACTTCAAGAGCCGGACGGCCCTCATAGAATCACCCACTGTGCCACCATAGAGCCACCACCTTCTAAGGCTCAGAGACTGCTCTCCCCCCAACCCACAGACCCCACACATAACTGGGGTATCCCCCAAGCCTCCTACGCACACCCAGGCCCTCTGCCATACCAGGATAGAGGGGCAAGCAATGGCCCACCTCCAGCAGCTACATGGGGGGCCACATGGGACTCGCAACCTGGGCCCACTTACTCGCTCCGAGAAGAGGACACACGCCCGCCCCAACCCCAGCCACCCAGACACAATATACCCCAACAAGACCCCAGAACGCCTCAGCAAATGCCACTGCAGTGGCAAACGTACCTGCAAGCAATCCCCACTAAAGATGACTTCAGGCAACTAGTGGAAGACGTGAAGTCCACCTGTCGCTCAGAGATACAGAACATACAAGCAGGCCTCAAACATCTGGCAGACAGGGTGGAAATGGCTGAGGAGGACATTCAGGACACTAAAATCGCAGTACACAGAGTCCAACTGCAGGGAGCTGACCATCGCAACCTCCTGAGAGAAATGCAAAGACACATAGAGGACTTGGACAACAGGGGGCGCAGACATAACATTAGAGTGAGGGGCATCCCTGAAGCCGAGGGCCCGGAGGATGTACAAATCATCTTACAAGACGTGTTCAACAACCTACTAGGGGAGCCCCCCACTAAATACATTGAAATGGACAGAGCCCACAGAGCGCTTCGCCCCAAAAACGCATCCTCTAAACCCAGAGACATAATTTGCAAGATCAACTCATTCCCCCTGAAAGAAGACATCATGCGCCAAGCTCGCTTGGCACGTAAAGTAACCTTTAAGGACTCCCAAGTAAACCTATTCCCTGATCTGTCCTGGATCACCCTGCAAAAGCGTAGACTACTGCAGCCCCTCTTACGCACCCTCCAAGAGGAAAATATCCCCTACCGCTGGGGGTTTCCCTTTAGCCTCACAGCAAAACACCAGGGCAAATCAGCTATACTGCGATATCCTGAAGATCTACAGGACTTCTGTGCAGAATTGGAGATCCAACCACCACAACTACCAGATTGGGACTTGGTGGCAACACCCCCCCCCCGCCTGCACTATGGCAGAAAGCCCCCCCACGACAACGCCAACGGAACAGAGAAACCTCACAGAAGAGCCCCAGGCAAAAAAACGGCTGACTTTCTCCTGCGCATCCCCCCTGGACAACCCTATGCAAGGCTCTTCTGATAGTCTGAAGAAGTTAAAATACAAGACCCTGGACAGTTACATCCCACTAGTCCCCCCGGGTGCTTCAGTTATTTCCCTGTTTATACCCTAGTTTTACTAATAGGGCTGGTTCTGTTAGGAGACATGGGAGTACGGTTATTGCAGCCGCGCGCCCCCCTCCTGGTTGTGATTTAACAGCTCGCAGAGCTATGTATGCACAGCCTCAGATGGCTGGAAATGGACTCCCCTGCAGCCGCCCAGCTGGGACCCTAACCCTCAGCCTGGGTGGCTCCCGGGGAATCCGTCTTGACCTGGGCTCACCACCCACGCAAGGTCGACCAAAGTTAAACAAGACGATGTCTTACTGTATTTTGTATGTTAATGTCTCTCTTCTCTCTCTCTCTCCCCTCCTTTCCCATCTCCTCTCTCTCCCCCCCCCCCCCCTTCTCTGGGTCATCGTGGTGGAACACCTCCCGGAAAAAGAATGCGAAGCAGGCTCCTGGCGGTCATCACGGCTCTCATCTGCAGGTGAGTCCCCACCCCCCCACGACACAAACCCATGGCTAAGATACTATCCATGAACGTGCACGGTTTAAACTCCAACAGAAAGCGACACCTAGCACTGAGAGAATTTAGACAATCGGGAGCAGACATTGTCTTGGCCCAAGAAACACACTTTGACAAGGAGGGCTCCTTTGCATTTGCCTCCAGGCACTATCCCCAAATCTACCACTCCTCAGGCCCACATAAAAAAGCAGGGGTGGCCATCCTTATTAAACGCGGCGCACCATTCACCTACATTGACCACTACAGCGACCCCCAGGGCGGGTTCCTTATCTTAACCGGAACCTGGCAATCCCAAAAAATCACACTGTGTACACTATATGCCCCAAACACCAAACAACACGCATTCCTTACGAAAGTACTGTCCAGACTTTTTAAGACAGCACATAACTACCTGGTGGTGGGAGGAGACTTTAATTTGGCCCATTCGGCAACCTCAGACCGGCTGGTGGCAACCCCCCGGACTTCCCAAACTAGAGCCATAAAAGACTCTAAATTATTTCGCCAGATCACTAGGCGACACGCATTGTTTGATACATGGAGGGCCCTCCATCCAAAGGACCGACAATACACTTTCTACTCCTCCCCCCACCAGATGCACTCCCGTATTGACTACCTATTTGTTAACAATCCCACTCTTAGAATAACACATAAAGCACAGATTTTCCCAATCTCCTGGTCGGATCATGCCCCAATATCCATCGATCTGGATTTGGGCTCCCCCAACATCAGGCCCTGTAACTGGAAACTAAACAACTTCTTGCTACAGCATCTCCCCTCAAAGGAGGAACTCAGCTCCACCCTAGAACACTATTTTAAAGAGAACAACACTCCTGACATATCCCTCTCTACATTGTGGGAGGCCCACAAGGCCGTGATCCGCGGAAAGTGCATGGCTCTATCCTCGGCTATGAAGAGGAATGCTGACTCCACGAAGCTTCAAACTGAAAGGGAACTTAGGCTCTTGGAGCGCCAACTACAGGCCGCTCCATCCCTGAAGCTCCTCAAGAAAATCACAAGCCTCAGGTCGATACTGAGCGACCTGGCCAACGGCAAGGTAGAGAGGGCCCTCCTCAAGATAAAACAAACATATTATGACAAAGGCAATAAGGCCCACTCCCTGTTAGCAAGAAAGCTTAAAGATAACGCCCACCTATCCACCCCCCATCAAATTAGAGATAAAAATAACACTGTCCACTCCCACCCTGCGGGCATTGCTAAAGTTTTTGCGGAGTTCTACACAGAGCTCTACAACAACCCAGAAATCCCGAGGAAACCCCTCTCCCAAGACATCTCTCACCGCATACAGCAATACCTTGAAGAGAGTGGGGTCGCCCAAATCCAGAAGTCCGACCTGACAGCCCTAAATGCGCAAATCACGGAGGAGGAAATAGAGTTAACCATTAAAGCCCTACCAACCCACAAATCCCCAGGACCGGACGGTCTGCCCTATGAGTATTACAAGGCCTTCATGCCCCTACTTTTACCGTATATGTCTAGACTCTTCAACGCCTTTCTGAAGGACACCCCCCTACCGCCAGATATGCAACGCTCCTTCATAACCCTAGTCCCCAAGCCCGACAAGGACCCCATCCTATGCGCAAATTATAGGCCCATAGCCTTATTGAACACAGATTTAAAAATCTTTACAAAACTACTCTCCCTCCGACTAAACATGGTGCTCCCCTCCCTTATCCATAAAGACCAAGTGGGATTTGTCCCCCTCCGACAGGCAGGGGACAACACCAGGAAAGTGATTGACCTTGTGGACGTGGCAAACAGGGAGGGCTCGCAAGCTCTGCTTCTGAGTCTAGACGCGGAAAAAGCCTTTGACAGACTGGGCTGGCCCTTCCTGTTTGCCACAATGAAGCATATTGGAATCAGGGGCCCATACTTACAAGCAATATATCACCTTTACTCGAACCCAACCTCACAGGTCAGGACCCCCTTTGCTATCTCCCCCCAGTTTTCCATCTCCAATGGAACCCGACAGGGCTGCCCGCTTTCCCCCTTGCTATTCGCCCTATGTGTAGAACCCCTTGCAGCCCACATTCGCAACAACCCAGCCATAAGAGGGATACCAGTAAGAGGAAGGGAATTTAAGATCTCGCTGTTTGCGGATGACATCATCCTCACCCTCACACAGCCGAGAATCTCCCTTCCTAACCTCCACAAAGAACTCGATCGTTACGGAGCCCTCTCGGGTTACAAAATAAATCAGACCAAATCGGAAGCTCTCCCAATCAACATCCCAGATTCGGAAGTAGCACAACTACAAACCAACTTCTCATACCACTGGAAATCATCCTCCCTTAAATACCTAGGAGTACACATTACCCCAAAATTTGCGTCACTATATCAGGCGAACTTCCCCCCCCTCCTCACCTCAATAAGGTCCCTACTACTACAATGGAAGAAACACCCCATCTCCCTCCTGGGTAAGATAGCCTCGGTAAAGATGACGATCCTCCCGAAACTCCTTTATCTTTTTCAAACGCTGCCCATTCCCGTACCTTTTAACCAACTGAGACGACTGCAGGCAGACCTACTTAAATTTATATGGGGTCATAAGAGGCACAGAATACCCCAATCGGTGATGATGGCCTCACGTACAGACGGAGGTCTAGCCTTCCCCAACCTCGTCAATTATTATCAAGCAACCTAACTGCGTGCAGTCGCCTCGTGGTATACCCAGAGGTCGTATAACAAATGGTCAGAGATTGAGAAGATTTGGATGGCCCCGGCCCACCCCAACAGCTTGCTGTGGAGCAAGAGCGCAGAAGTCCCCCCCGAACGCCTACTAGGGCCTATGACCCAACTACGCCATCTCTGGCGAAGGATCTCCAAAACACACAAACTCCCATCTGAAAGATCGCTCCTAACCTCGTTCATATGTAACCCTAACCTCCCTGATAGCCTCACGCACCAAATGTCCCACACATGGTCATCACGGAACCTCTTTCATTTAGGATCCCTAGTAGATCGCAGATCACGCAGACTACTGCCATATGCGGCCCTCCAGGCTAAATATGACCTCCCCCACCGAGCATTCTATAGCTACCTACAGATACGGCACTTTGCCCAGACCATATCGCCCAATCTGCTCTTCTCCCCTCCATCCCCCTTCGAAAACTTAATCCTAGCAGGCTCAGCCCAGAAGGGACTAATCTCAGATATATACAAGATATTAAATGCCTACCCTATGGAAACCAAAGGCAAACACGCCTACATGCTGAAATGGGAGGGAGCTGTAGGAGAGGAGATCTCCATGGAGCAATGGAGGGTGATATGGTCACAGGCAGCCAAGAGCTCAATGTGCACCCTTTACAAAGAGAACACATACAAGATACTTTTTTTCTGGTACATGACCCCTGCGGTCCTCCACGCCATCTACCCATCAACCTCTGATAGTTGCTGGAGATGCCTGCAGGACAAGGGCACACTTTACCATATATACTGGGGGTGCCCACGAATAGTACCCTACTGGCAGGAAGTCCAGCAATTACTAACCCAACTCCTGGGAACACACATCCCTATGACTCCCAAATCTTTCCTACTGGGCATACCCCACCCACAACTTTCCACACCCTGCAGAAAGCTAATGAGACACATACTAACAGCCGCACGCTGCCTTATAGCCCTGAATTGGAAAAAAAAACGCCCCCCTGACCCAGGAGCCCTACACGCCAGAATTAAAGATGTAGAACTGATGGAGAAGATGACCGCCAGGATGCAGGACAGGCTGGAAGCACATGATATGGTATGGAGCCCCTGGAACCTTCGAGAAATCCAGAACCAAACCTGATCCGGCAGGACGGACCACCACGGTGACAACCCTCCCCTACTCCTTCCTTTCTCCTTCACACTTTCTCCCCCACCCCCCCCACTCTAACCCCTTAAGACTTGTTACTTCTTCCCCTATGATATCATTTTGTGAGTAATAGCGCAAGCTATAATTCTTGCTTTGATTGCTTGATTCTCCTGTATTGTACAATCCTTGAATAAAAATGTTATTTGGAAAAAAAAAAAAGGATGAAATATTGTGAATTTTAACAAACTGAGGCAGCATCGAGTTGAACATAATTGAGCTCATTCCAAGTAGTGTCAGTTTATCTATCAGGGTTTGTAGAATAATATTATTGAAGGAGGAACAAAAATCCCCCAAAAAATGTCTAACATAAAACCCTGTTTAATTAAAGTGAATAAGAGTCAAGTAAACTAGTGATGAAAAAGCATCTATAGTGGATCGGTTTTGTCTGCATGCCCACTGATGGAGTCTACTCTGAAATTGATGGTCTTCATTTTTATGTGCCATGACGGTGCCATGATCAGCCTTTCAAAGTACTTAATAATTATTAAGGTTATTGCTATTGGGCAATAGTCATTTAGGTATAACACTGTTTTGCTCTTTGGGACAAGAATAAATGTAATAGTCTTAAGACACATAGCGGATGATTTAATAAAGCTGGAGAATGCAAAAACTGGTGCAGCTCTTCATGGAAACCAATAAGCTTCCAGGTTTTTTGTCAAAGCTCAAACGAGGTACTAAAGATCTCCATTAACAACTCTGAAAGCTAGTGTACACAGTCTTTAAGGGGATTAATTTTCTACAAGGACCTTCTTGCTGAGGGGCAACTCACCTGGTGTATATGTACCTGCTCTGTGCAAGGATATTGCACAGAGCGGTGGCTTACCTCCTCTTTTTTGGTCCCCTGCTGGCGCTGTCTCCTCCTTCCTCCGGGGGGGGGGGGGGGTGCCCCCTCAGCAAGCTGTGTATTGAGGGGGCATGCATGCATGCATAGACATGGCTTGGCCATGTCCACCCATCCCTCCTCACAGGATTTGACTGACAGCAAAAGGAGCCAATGGTTCCCGCTGCTCTCAGAGCCTCCTTTGAGACTAGAAAAATAGATGGGACCAGTGATGGTTCGTGCTCCTTTTTTTGGGGGGGAACAAAGCCAGAAAACGCCCCCCACCCCCTGCCTGCCCACCCATTCGCTTGTTAGCCAGCCCCGCTCGCAAGCCCACTCGCCAACCCCATTCACAAGCCCGTCAGCCCCGCACTTACCCCATCTAGGTCACGGGTGGCTTCCCTGGCTTCTTCTCCCTGCCAATCCGGTCTCAGGACCTGCTTCCTGTCCTGACTGGCTGGGAGGAGAAGCAGGAAGACAATAGCGAATGTTGATTCACTATTGTCACATGTGGGTGGGCTCAGGGCCCAGTGCTCTAATTATGTGCTTCACAAAAAAACCCTGTAGAACTATATGCGTGCGGCACTCCACATGGAGATTAGGGGGCGGTGCCCCTGCATGCCTTATTGATGGGCCACCACTGGATGGGACAGTGCTGGATCGTGAGAGGACTAGGGTAAGTATTTAGGGAGGGGTGGGGACACAGCAAGTGGTGAGACATTTTGTACGTTAATGCAATGAATACATTAAGGTAGACATTTTTTTTTACTTTAGAACTACTTTAACATCATATGCTATTTTCAGCAGTATCTTCTGCTCCCCTTGAGTTTATTTTATACAGCTAACAATAGCTGATTCATTAGTCTGCACTAGATAGGCCATACCACTCTGTGATGCAGACACTGAGATATTGTTTAGAAATGGGCTTTGTAGAGCTTAACCTGAAAAGCATACCATTTCCTTTTTTCCACTGAGTCACCTAATCCATAAACATAGGATGGATATATATATAGCTGAATCTTTCTGAAGGCTGCCTTGTATTATGGTTATTGACTTTATATTTGTTCTGTATGATATGATAAAATCTTAGGTTCTACATATAATCAAGAATATTCTGGTAATGCCTGCTGTGCAGCAAGTATGTTCTTGCAGATGCATTATCAGCTTAGGAAATAGAGAAAGTTTATTTACTCTTTACTTTTTCAGCATGTGAAAAGAATACCATTTTAGATAAATTCTCCTACGTATCCAGCCAGTATTACCAGAAAACTCACAAGGTGTTTTTTATTGGGAGAAGGTAAAGAAATTCCTTGGTGTGTGCCAGTACCAATGCAAAAATACACACTATACAGATGGATTAACCACTTGCTTACTGGGCACTTAAACACCCTTCCTGCCCAGACCAATTTTCAGCTTTCGGTGCTCTCACAGTTTGAATGACAATTACTCAGTCATGCAACTCTGTACCCAAATGATTTTTTTTGTCCTTTTTTTCCCACAAATAGAGCTTTCTTTTGGTAGTATTTGATCACCTCTGGGTTTTTCATTTTTTGCGCTATAAATGAAAAAAGACCGAAAATTTTGAGAAAAAAAAGCATTTTTCTTTGTTTTTGTGATAAATTTTAGCAAATTATTAATTTTTCTTCATAAATTTTGGCCACAATTTATACTGCTACATATCTTTGGTAAAAATAACCCAAATTAGTGGATATTATTTGGTCTTTGTGAAAGTTAGAGAGTCTACAAACTGTGGTGCAAATTATACAAAATTGATCACATCTGATGTACTGGTGGCCTATCTCATTTCTTGTGACCCGAACAAGCCAGGAAAGAACAAATACCCCCCAAATTATTAATTAATAAATTTTTTGAAAGTAGACATTCCAAGGTATTTAGTAAGAGGCATGGTGAGGTTTTTGATGTTGTCATTTTTTCCCACAATACTTTTAAATATTAATTCCCCCCCCCCCCCACAAAATTGTCATTGTAATAGGTTATTTCTCTCACATGGCATGTGTATACCACAAATGACACCCCAAAATAAATTCTGCTACTCCTTCTGAGTATTACAATACCACATGTGTGGGACTTTTCCACAGCCTGGCCACTTAGAGAGGCCCAACATGCAGGGAGCGTCATCACGTGTTCTAGGAGCATAAATTACACATCTAACATGTTGACTACCTATTACACTTTTGAAGGCCCTGGAGCACCAGGACAATGACACGTGGCACTGATGACAGATGGTACTGATACGTGGCACTGATGACACGTGACACTGATGTGGCACTGATGACAGATGCAACTAATACGGGGCACTGATGACACGTGACACTGATGACAGATGGCACTAATACATGGCACTGATGAGAGATGGCACTAATACGTGGCACTGATGACAGATGGCACTGATACGTGGCATTGATGACACGTGACACTGATAACAGATAGCACGTGTTACTAACAGGTGGCACTGCTGACAGATGGCACTAATATGTGGCACTGATGACACGTGACACTGATATGGCACTGATGACAGATATCACTATGTGGCACTGATGACACGTGGCACTGACATGGCACTGATGACAATGGCACTTATACATGGCACTGGGGACAGGTGGCCCCGGGTGACAAATGGCACTGGGGACAAGTGGCACTGACAGATGGCACTGGGGACAGGTGGCACTGACAGATGGCACTGGGGACAGGTGGTACTGGGGACAGGTGGCACTGGGGACAGATGGCACTGGGGACAGGTGGCACTGGGGACAGATGGCACTGACAGATGGCACTGGGGACAGGTGGCACTGGGGACTGATGGCACTGGGGACAGGTGGCAGAGGGGACAGATGGCAATGGGGACAGATGGCACTTTTTCTTTTGTTTTTGTTTTTTGTACTCACGGCCGCTGCAGCCGTTCATCTCTCCCTCATCACACGCTGTCTCTGTGTGAGGAGGGAGAGCGGCGCTGAAAGATGATCTGATATGTTTACATATGAGATCATCTCTCATTGGATACGCCGATCGCGCTGTAAACGGCCGCTGTGATTGGCCGTTTACAGCGATCTGTGACTGGCTGTGTCCGAGGGACACAGCCAGCACAGAACTTCCCCGATGCACGCTCTCAGGAGTGCGCATTGCGGAAGTAAACAGGAGGACGTCCAGGGACGTCCTCCCGGCAGGGAGCGCCCACGCTGTAGCCGTCTTTTGGCTATAGCCCGCGCAAAGAGGTTAATAAAAGGAGGATTTTACTGCAGCTCCCTGGTGTGCCAATCCATTTGTATGGACTCAAAAATACACACTGTTACTACATGAGACAACACTTTAAAGTGGAGTTGCCCCCAAAAGTGGAACTTCTGCTTATCTGCTTCCTCCCCCCTCTCCGGTGCCACATTTGGCACTTTTAGGGGGAAGGGGGGAACAGGTACTTGTTTTTGACAGGTACCCTTCCCCCACTTCCAGGAGACTACACTGCATCGGCGTTCCTCGGAAGTTCGGCCCCCCTCCTCCTTTCTCTGCCACCAGGCCAGTTAGAAAGCGCAGCGCACTTTGCTCATGAGCAGTAGGGAACTGGCTGTGAAGCCGAAAGGCTTCCCTACCAGTTTTCCTTGTGGCAAATGGCGGCGGCAGCACCCAACAGCCAACGCGAAAATCAGCTGGGGTGCCGACATCGCAGGCTCCCTGGACAGGTATTAAAAGTCAGCAGCTACAGTATTTGTAGCTGCTGACTTAAATTTTTTTTCCCAGTCGGAACACTGCTTTAAATGGGAATGTATACTATTTTAGACACTATTATTTTCAGTAAATTTTAATCTTAATCAGAAAAAAATATGAAATAATGCATAAGAATATTTCAAAATTGTCACTTGCAAACAGAAGGTGACAAGCTTATTGGCAGGATGACCAGGTATTATTTTAATGAAAGCTATAGATTAAAACAAATTGAAAGTGATATTTATGCATTTTAAAGATTATATGCATTCAGTTTGATTTGTAAGGTGAATTCAAATAAAAGGTCAAACTGATCTTAAACTGACCTTAAATTATCTCAGAAGCCCTTAGAGTAGCCCTATAGAAGAACTTTAGTTTGTCACATTTCTACTGCACTTTGGCTATTTGACTCAGGACACCAGCTGGTTTGGATAAAGCAAATAATAAGTTTCTGTTGTGTGTGTAAGTTAAGTACATAATAAAGCTTTTCCTTGCTTTGCTTGTTGTTTGCTTGTTTTTCTCCTATACAGTTTCTGACCAATCTAATTGAATACATTACATCTTGTACAGGAATTGTTTTAAAGATGGTGGTCCTGTATGAATCCAATAAAGCACATGTACCTGGGTGACATTTCTGTGCTAAATCCCCTATAAAGTCTATTTTGTTTACCAACATTTTTTTTTTATTGTGATAAGAGAAAAGAATAAAACAGCTACACAGACACCATAAATGACTATCGTTACAAAATGAACATCCGTCTGATATAAACATTTCTCAAAAAACACAAAACAAAAAAAGAAAAATGTTACAGTTATGACCAAATCATATCTGGAGTATGATAATCAAAGGCACATAAACAAACAATGAACTCACTGACAATGTATACCAGTAAATATAGCATGGTGCTTTTTTAAGTAAGAGAAAAAACCCAGGGAAATAACACAAATAAAGTAATAAAAAGAAAAAAAAACTAAGGTACTATAGTTATATAGTGTCATGGGCAAGAAACTATCTATTGAGCAACAAACCTACATGACCGTAGGAGGACCAAAATTCCAATTTTCTATTGAATACAGGCATAGTATCCATAAAGGAGTGGTGACATGTTCCATGAGTTGTAAGGACCGTAAATGCAAAGCAATTGCCCAGGGGACTGCACTAAATAACGTGTGAGCTAACCTTTGGCAATAAAGTATATTTTAATATAATTTTAATGTTTTGTTCTTCTCCAAACACTATTTTCACTTCTCTTTTTTTTCATCCTAGTGCATATTAGTCCTCCTCCAAACTCTTTGTAAACAACATTCTGTATACATGTGCAAAAATATATATAATCAGCGCAATAATCAATATAATAATGTGAAATCAATATACAATGTAAGTAGCCTACTAATAGGCTTCACGTGATGACTACGGGGCAGCCATAGGGAAGTCCCCGTGCGTCAGAGGGGGCGGGGTCACCCGGTAACATCACGGTGTGGCCCCGCCCAAAGTTATAAAAGAACTGTCAAAGCGAAGACGCGTCATACGGCAGGTGCCTCCCATGGAGGCGGGTCGGTCGCATTTTTTTTTTGGTCTGTCTGCGGGGCAAGACAATAAGAAGACTTCGTGGGACATTTTTTTTTTTTTTTAATAAAGGACTTGTCCCAAGCCATGTCATGTAATTTTTAAAATTTTTACACTTTTTTTGTGAAATTGTAGGGTTACATTTGTACCCCGTTACCATTTCACACAGGGGGGGAGGCCGGTATCTGGGGGTCCCCTTGTTAAAGAGAGCTTCTTGATTCCGATAAGCCCCCCGCCCACAGACCCCCACAACCACCGGGCAAGGGTTGTGGGGATGAGGCCCTTGTCCCCATCAAAATGGGGACATGGTGCTTTGGGGTGTTACCCCAAAGCACCCTCCCCATGTTGAGGGCATGTGGCCTGGTACGGTTCAGCCTGGTACGGCTCTCTCATCCCCCTTTTTTTCCTGCGGCCTGCCAGGTTGCATGCACAGATGCGTGCATGGATAAGGGTTTTTTGGGGGACCCCCACACCATTTTTTTTATTTTGTATCCATACCAGACCTGAAGGGCCTGGTATGGAATTTGGGGGGACTCCCACGCAATTTTTTTTTATTTTGGTCCGGGGGTTCCCCTTAATATTCATACCAGACCCAAAGGGACTGGTAATGGACTGTGGGGGAATCCCATGCCATTTTTTCCAATGACTTTTATGTGTATTGCCAGGACCGACAATTCATTATAGCTGCGAATACTTTTAAATTACTTTTTTTCCTTTAGAAATTTCATTTTGCTCTCAGACTGTTCTAAACACGGGAAACATGCGCCACTTTACAGGCATACTATAGACACCCCCCAGGTATGAAGTTTAAAGGAATATTTCACTTTAAGGCCACTTTCACACTGAGGCGCTTCTAAACTGCCAGTAAAAACACTGAGCGCTTTTGAAGAGCTTTGCAGGCGCTTTTGAAGAGCTTTCCATTCATTTCAATGGGGAGGGGAGTTTTTCACAGCCCTGCCAGCACACTGCCCCAGTGTGAAAGCGTTCATTGATTTTAATGGAAATAAGTTTTCGTGAGCTTTTTAGGCACTGTTTTTAGCGTGAAAGTGCCTGAAAAGCGCCTCAGTGTGAAAGTGGTCTTATTGTTTCACTTTAAGCATAATTAAGCAGGACCCAGGTCCCCAAACACTTTTTATGACAATACCATGCATATAAGCCTTAAAAATTAGCACTTTTGATTTCTCCCATAGACTTTTAAAGGGTGTTCCGCGGCTTTCGAATTTGCCGCGAACACCCGCAAATTATCCGCTATTCGGCAAACAGGCGAACACCCGATGTTCGAGTCGAACGTAAGTTCGACTCGAACATCGGGCCCATGCCTAATAGCAACTATGGGTGCACGGTACTGTGTACACCACCAGAAGTGAAATAGCAACTATGTGTGCACTGTATTGTGTACTGTGTACACCACCAGAAAAGTAGTAGCAACTGCACTATGGGTGCACGGTACTGTGTACACCACCAGAAGTCTAATAGCAACTATGGGTGCACTGTATTGTGTACTGTGTACACCACCAGAAAAGTAGCAGCAACTGCACTAGGGGTGCACAGTACTGTGTACCCCATCAGAAGTGTAATAGTAACTATGGGTGCACTGTATTGTGTACTGTGTACACCACCAGAAAAGTAGTAGCAACTGCACTATGGGTGCACGGTACTGTGTACACCACCAGAAGTCTAATAGCAACTATGGGTGCACTGTATTGTGTACTGTGTACACCACCAGAAAAGTAGCAGCAACTGCACTAGGGGTGCACAGTACTGTGTACACCATCAGAAGTGTAATAGCAACTATGGGTGCACTGTATTGTGTACTGTGTACACCACCAGAAAAGTAGTAGCAACTGCACTATGGGGGCACGGTACTGTGTAATGTGTACTCCGCCTGAAGTATATTAGAAAAAGTACACCAGGAATGGCCTGCAGTCAGATATAGACTTGGCTACACTGGATGCAGTGTATATATGTATATATATATGAAACTGACTGTATACATATATATGTATATTTAATACACTGCATCTATCTGAATAATCCGCCTGCCTGAAGTATATTAGAAAAAGTACACCAGGAATGGCCTGCAGTCAGATATAGGCTTGGCTGCACTGGATACAGTGTGTATATATATATATATATATATATATATATATATATATATATATATATATATATATATATATATATATATGAGGCTGACTGTATATATATATATATTAAATACACTGCAGCTAACTGAATAACCTGCCTGCCCGCCCCGCCTGCCTGCCTGCTCAATCCAAATTGCACTCTCTCTCTCTGGCAGCCTTATATAGTGTGTGGCGTGGACTCAACCTGAGCCATAATTGGCACCCTGCATTTGGCCAATTATGGCTCTCTTAGCTGAGGGCACTGTGATTGGCCAAAGCATGCAGGTCATATTGCATGCTTTGGCTAATCATCATACAGCAATGCACTGCGATCTCGATCTCGCAGTGCATTATGGGGCGTTCCGTGGCGCTTAAATTTATTAATGTTCGTTTTTCAACGAACGGATGAACACCCGATGTTCGAGTCGAACTCATGTTCGACCCAAACATAAAGCTCATCTCTAAAGATGGAGTCTGGTGTGCATCACTTCAAGGGACTGTCAGATGCCCAAGGCAGCCAGGGGCGGCCTGAGGGAACCCCCACTCCAGGAACTGGTGGGAGTGCAGGGGGCACTCCTGCTGAGCAGTGGCCCCCATCTGCTAAAGTCGAGCTGTCCGAGCAGACAGGAAACCATGGCACAGCAGGGGGAAGGCTGTAGCCCAGTGCAGGGCCATGGCCCATTTCCCTCCATCTTCGATATTGTGACATACAATTCCAGAGCATTTTTATAAAGTTTATAAAGGCCACTAAACTTTACACATATTTGTGGTTCTTTCTACAGACAAGCGCAATTGAGTATAAAAGGGAATTCAATGACGGTTAACAAAATAAGTTTTTAGGTTTGTTTGCAGTCTACAATCCCTCAAACATGATTATTTACAATTATCCTTTACGATCTCTTTCAGCAATATATTGCATTATAAATCACAAAGACAAACTATACAAGCAGTCCTATTTACTTCCAAAAAATCATTAAATGCTAAATCTTTTTCTTCTATGTGTAGAAAACATTGACCGTATAGGGCTCAGTCAAGTGTAACAGTGCTTGCAGGTAAGGAGAGACCCATAAATTCTATAGACAAAAAATGTGTTTTGAAATCTCTATTTAGCTTTTGTATCTCAGAATGAAAAAAGACTTCTTATTTCTCCTTCCAACTATTGCCTGCTGAGAATTTCTTTCCCAGACTTTCATAGGACTGCTGCCAGGCTATGGCTTGCCATAGATGAGCAAATACCTCCTCAAAAATTGCAGAGGCAGCTGAAAAAAAGGGTATGAAACAGGAAAGAACAAGAGACGCCAACATTTTTAAGCACATTGATTTAATCAAAACAATACTCTACACTACAGCTACTGAACCTAGAAACAAAGGAACGTTAATGCCCATATCACAGCCATAGTGGTCTAACTTTTTGGTCTGGTCGGTCGCTATGCATTTCAGGGGTATATCCCCTTCTTCTAAGCTACTCAGTCCTAGCCCAGTGCATTATTTTATAGTAAAATGCTCTATCGGCCCTGATAAGACTCTCACAGCTGGCTGAAAGATCAAATAAAAGAAAATCCTACTTATTAATAATGGAAAATCTTTCTACTTGTATTCTTAAAAAGGTATTTGCTAGTAAGTTAAAGGAGAAGGTTGGAGTATATAAAATATTAAACCTTCCTACTCACCTCTATGTCCTACATTGGCTGGGGAAAATTCTGGGGCAAACTCCTCTGAATGACCTTGAAACTGGTGTTTAGAAACGCCCGTTTTGCCGCGTTTGCATGCCACGTTTGCATGCTGCATTTAGCCACGTTTACCGGCGTTTTACTGCGTTTGCTTCTAGAATCGTTTATTAAGATAACCTCATTAAGACCCTCCCCAAGAGCAAAAAACACTGTTATTTAACTATTTCAGTCATTTTGACCAGAGTAAGTAGCAGCAGCAGAGAGAGCAGCTGTATACTTGTATTTGCCTCTATTTCTGTGCTTTTATTTTTCAATGGATCCCATAATAAGCATATGTGACGAAATGCTTCTGACGTTGCTCTTGTTGAGGCTAGAACGATGTAGAAAATTGCGTGTGAGGTCCAGAGTCTGGGTTATTCGCTATTGGACTTATCCGTTGATTGCGCAGCGTATGTCGGTAGGATATTTTTCCAACATGTACGTACAGCTGCATACCTACCCCGACAAATTTTTTAATTTCACACGCATGTCTATTGCCACATTTGACCTTCTACTAGAAAAAGTGCGACCCAGTCTGACACGCATGGACACCAACATGAGGAAGAGTGTGTCACCATAGGTCTATTGGTGACGATCAGGTATGTGCATATATCTATAATCTATAGATGTTTCAGATGTATTATTTTTGTTTTTCCTTTATTTTTGGAAAAAATTTATATTTTGGCTATTTTATGCAAATTTTTTATTTTTTTCAATCATATTTTTGTCTTTTCAGGTCAAAAATATAGGGTACCTTTAACCATTTGCCGACCGCCCCATGTAGATATACGTCAGCAGAATGGCACGTACAGGCAAAATCACGTACCTGTACGTGACATTCTTCCGGCGGGTGGGGGGTCCGATCGGACCCCCCACCACCGGCGGGGACGGCCGGCATCGCTTCAGGAGCGATCCGGGATGAGGGGACGGCCAGTGGTTTCTGGCCACCCCCTCGCGATCGCTCCTGGCGAATGAAAAGCTTCCCCTGTCTCTGTATTGTAAATACAGGCAGGCGGAAGTGATGTCACGCTCGGCGTGTCGGTCTATCTGACCGGGACGCCGAGGAGTGAACACATACAGGTTAGTGCACAAACACTACACTGACACCAGTACACATAGGCACACAAATAACCCCCCTGTCACCCCCAGATCACCCCCCAGATCACCCCCTGCCCCCCCAGTCACAGTGTCACTGATTGCAGTGATCATTTATTTACTGATCACTGCATTTAGTGTCAGTGTGACTGAAATAACTGTCAGGGCAGTTAGTTTTAGGCCCCTTTAGGTCTAAGGTAGCCCCCTACCCCCCCCAAAAAGGTTTAACCCCCTGATTGCCCCTAGTTAACCCTTTCACCCCCTTTTGCCAGTGTCACTAAGCGATCGTTTTTCTGGTCGCTGCATTAGTGTCACTGGTGCCGCTAGGTAGCCAGTTTTTTTTTTTTTAGGTTAACCGCCAGGTTTATATAGGTTCATAAATAGGTTTATAGGTCAGGTACCCCCATATTACAACCTAAATAAAGGTTTTAACCCCCTGATTGCCCCTAGAGTTAACTCTTTCACCAGTGATCACCGTATAAGTGTCACTGGTGACGCTGGTTAGCCAGTTAGTTATTTAGTTATTTAGGTTCCCCGTCAGGTTTTTATATAGCGTCAGGTACCCCCATATATTACCTAATAAAGGTTTTAACCCCCTGATTGCCCCTAGTTAACCCTTTCACCAGTGATCACCGTATAACTGTTACGGGTGACGCTGGTTAGTTAGTTTGTTTTTTATACTGTCAGGGCACCTGCCATTTATTACCCAATAACGGTTTAACCGCCTGATCGCCCGGCGGGTGATATCAATTAGGTTTTAGGGTCAAATAAGGTCTGCGTCGCCCCAGGTTAGTGCCAGTACCGCAAACACCCACGCGCAAAGCATACACCTCCCTTAGTGGTACAGTATCTGAACAGATCAATATCTGATCTGATCAGATCTATACTAGCGTCCCAGCAGTTTAGGGTTCCAAAAAACGCATTGTTAGCGGGATCAGCCCAGATACCTGCTAGCACCTGCATTTTCCCCCTCCGCCCAGCCCAGCCCACCCAAGTGCAGTATCGATCGATCACTGTCACTTACAAAACACTAAGCACACATAACTGCAGCGTTCGCAGAGTCAGGCCTGATCCCTGCGATCGCTAACATTTTTTTTGTGGTAGCGTTTTGATTCAGTCGCTAACAGTCAGGAGCTTTTTTACCTGTGAATCTCAAAAAAATAAAAAAAACAAAAATAGTTGTTTTATTGTCTCTCTCTCTCTCTCTCTATCTCTCTCTCTATTGTTGCTCTTTTTTACTCCATTCTATTCTGCAATGTTTTATTATGTTTTATCATGCTTGCTTTTCAGGTATGTAATTTTGTTTACTGTGTTTTAGTGTTAAGCATTTTTTTGTTTTCAGGTGCGCCATTCAGTTGCAGCGCGGATTTATTTATCTTGACAGCAACAGCGTTTGCTCCCACGATACATAAAGCCGCGACTCCAACGCTGTAGGAGGTGATTTCACCACCACAGTTACAAAAAAGAGCATATATGCCGAAGCATGGGGGCAGCAGGGGCGGAGGAGCGATTGGCTCCTAATGCCGCGTACATACGGTCGAAATTCCGACGGAGGCTTGCCCCGTGGAAAAGTGCGACCGTGTGTACATGGCATAACTTTTGCGGGAGGATGCCCCCATGCTTCGGCATATATAAATGGTGCATGTATGCCCATCATTAGAAGTGGGTGGATGAAGGGAGGTATTCTAATGGTGGGCATACCCACCAATCAATCTCTTTTTTTCGTTCAGCCAAGAGGCTGCATGAAAAAAAAAGATTACAATATATGTCCAGTATGTTGCTGGACTTTGAATGGTTATACCAGAATGATGCCTGCAGGTTTAGGTATCATCTTGGTATCATTCTTTTCAGCCAGTGATCGGCTTTCATGTAAAAGCAATTCTAGCGGGTAATTAGCCTCTAGACTGCTTTTACAAGCAGTGGGAGGGAATGTCCCCCCTCCCGGATATAAACCGCGCCATTGGGAAATTGGGAAAGCGTTTTATCACACCGATCTTGGTGTGGTCAGATGCTTTGAGGGCAGAGGAAAAATCTAGGGTCTAATAGACCCCAATTTTTTTCAAAAAAAGAGTACCTGTCACTGCCTATTGCTATCATAGGGGATATTTACATTCCCTGAGATAACAATAAAAATGATAACCAAGAAAAAAAATGGAAGGAACAGTTTAAAAAATAAAAAAAAAAGCTAAATAAAAAAAAAAAAAAAAAAAAAAAAAAAAAAGCCCCCCTGCCCCCCCTTCTCTTGCGCAAAGGGGTACACAAGCGTTGGTCTGGCGTCATATGTAAACAGCAATTGCACCATGCATGTGAGGTATCACCGCGAAGGTCAGATCGAGGGCAGTAATTTTAGCAGTAGACCTCCTCCGTGAATCTAATGTGGTATCATGTAAAGGCTTTTAAAGGCTTTTAAAAATGTATGTAGTTTGTCGCCACTGCGTGTTTGTGCGCAATTTTAAAGCATGTCGTGTTTGGTATCCATGTACTCGGCCTAAGATCATATTTTTTATTTCATCAAAAATTTGAGCAATATAGTGTGTTTTAGTGCATTAAAATAAAAAAGTGTATTTTTTCCACAAAAAAATGCGTTTGAAAAATCGCTGCGCAAATACTGTGTGGAAAAAAAAAAATGCAACACCCACCATTTTAATCTGTAGGGCCTTTGCTTTAACAATATATATAGTGTTTGGGGGTTCAACGTAATTTTCTTGCAAAAAAAAAAAAATGTTTTCATGTAAACAAAAAGTGTCAGAAAGGGCTTTGTCTTCAAGTGGTTAGAAGAGTGGGTGATGTGTGACATAAGCTTCTAAATGTTGTGCATAAAATGCCAGGACAGTTCAAACCCCCCCCCCCCCCCCCCCAAATGACCCCATTTTGGAAAGTAGACACCCCCCAAGCTATTTGCTGAGAGCAATGTTGAGCCCATTAAATATTTTTTTTTTTTTTCCCAAGAGATTGAATATTGAAAAAAAAATATATATATTTTTTTTTTTACAAAAAGTTGTCACTAAATGATATATTGCTCAAACATGTCATGGGCATATGTGGAAATACACCCCCAAAATACATTCTGTTGCTTCTCCTGAGTACGGGGATACCACATGTGTGGGACTTTTTGGGAGCCTAGCTGCGTACGGGACCCCAAAAACCAAGCACCGCCTTCAGGCTTTCTAAGGGTGTAATTTTTTTATTTCACTTCTCACTGCCAATCACAGTTTCGGAGGCCATGGAATGCACAGATGGCATAAAACCCCCCAAAATGACCCCATTTTGGAAAGTAGACACCCCAAGCTATTTGCTGAGAGGTATGGTGAGTATTTTGCAGATCTCGCTTTTTGTCACAAAGTTTTGAAAATTGAAAAAAAAAAAAAAAAAAAATTTTTTTTTCTTTACTCTCTTCATTTTCAAAAACAAATGAGAACTGTAAAATACTCACCATGGCTCTCAACAAATAGCTTGGGGTGTCTACTTTCCAAAATGGGGTCATTTGGGGGGGGGGGGGGTTTTGTGCTATTTTGGCATTTTATGGCCTTCGAAACTGTGATAGGTAGTGAGGAGTGAAATCAAAAATTTGCACCCTTAGAAATCCTGAAGGCGGTGCTTGGTTTTCGGGGGCCCCGTACGCGGCTAGGCTCCCAAAAAGTCCCACACATGTGGTATCCCCATACTCAGGAGAAGCAGCAAAATGTATTTAGGGGTGCAATACCACATATAACTATGGCATGTGTGAGCAATATATCATTTAGTGACAACTTTTTGAAAAAAAATTTTTTTTTTTTTTTTTTTGTCTTTATTCAATCACTTGGGACTAAAAAAAAAAAAATTCAATGGGCTCAACATGCCTCTCAGCAAATAGCTTGGGGTGTCTACTTTCCAAAATGGGGTCATTTGGGGGGGGGTTTGTACTTCCCTGCCATTTTAGCACCTCAAGAAATGAGATAGGCAGTCATAAATTAAAAGCGGTGTAAATTCCAGAAAATGTACTCTAGTTTGTAGACGCTATAACTTTTGCGCAAACCAATAAATATACGCTTATTGGCATTTTTTTTTACTAAAGACATGTGGCTGAATACATTTTGGCCCAAATGTTTGACTAAAATTGAGTTTATTAGATTTTTTCTTATAACAAAAAGTAGAAAATCTCTTTTTTTTTTCAAAATTTTCGGTCTTTTTTTTCCGTTTATATCGCAAAAAAATAAAAAATCACAGAGGCAATCAAATACCATCAAAAGAAAGCTCTATTTGTGGGAAGAAAAGGACGCAAATTTCGTTTGGTTACAACATTGCATGACCGCGCAATTACCAGTTAAAGCAGTGCAGTGCGAAATTGAAAAAAGACCTCTGGTCCTTAAGCTGACAATTGGTCCGGGGCTGAAGTGGTTAAGCAGAGAGCATTAACTGTCACTGCTCTCGGACCTCAGGGCTCACTGATGCATTGGGCTGGAGGGGGAACCGGTGGGCGAGTGCTGAGAGTTGGAACCAGCTGTCAATGAGGCAGCTGAGTATATCCTGACAATATGGTGGGGATTCTTCCAGAGGCTCTGTGATGTCAACAAAGCCAGCTGGGTCACAGGAGTGCAAATGTAAGTGCATTCATGTGACCCACAAGAGAAGTATGAGCAAAAAAACGTTGACTCTCTTTTAAATTACCCTTAGATATTGACTTTTTACATTGGCATAATTTTTTTTTTACATTTTTGTTTAAGATTATCAGCATTAATTAATCAGGATGTGAATATAAACAAATGAACATTCACAGTCATACTGAATCTATAGTGAAACAAATACCGTAAACACTTTTACACTGTAGTTATTGCCCATATAGTGGTCTAAACCAAAAAAACAAAAATGCTAAATTTCCCTCTTTGTTGCCCTTAAAACTTTAACTTGCCTACATTTTTTTTTATTCCTTATTTAAATTTATTTTTTTAGACACTTTTTTTAAATTTACAGCTTCATCTCCTGCGAGGAGAGGAAGATATGTATCTTCCTCTCTATTCAGAAGAGAAAGTAAGCACGAGTGGGTTCATAGTGACTGATCACAAACGCTAGCACGAGTATCTGGGTGAGAGTTTCAACGTAAAGAAAGTCTGGCTGACGCACTTCCATAAAGAAGTTTAACCTTTAATAATCCATATATCACAAAGACAATCCATAGTGCATAAAAGAGGGATACTGTATATAGCAACAGATAATGCGCTTCACACCATCTACAGTGCTTAATCATAGCTCAAATGGGGTAAATATATATATATATATATATATATATATATATATATATATATATATATACATACATACATATATATACATATATATATATAAATAATGTGTGTGATGTCAGCCCAAGTCAGACTGACCCTTGAATCAATATTCCTAGTGTGTAGCTAATGAGACACAAGTGTAGGCAATCGGCCAAAACAGTGTCTCACACAGCCAAACCCTGGTAACATTTAACCATATGAAAACCTGCCATATAGGCCCAAAAAGCTATTTAAAAACATAAATATTAGCATACAAATGTCTAACAACATATACAATGTGATATTAATATGCAAAATGGATAAATATATAAAAATACCCAAATAATATACTTCTATATGTGACAAAAATACTACTACTAGAACAATTTCAAAAATGAGTGTCAGCAGCAATAAATGGAAAATAAAAATAAAAAATAAAAATAAAAGAAAATTAAAACACGAAAACAAAATAAAAATATATTCTTACATACAATATATTACCAAAAGTATTGGGGCGCCTGCCTTTACGCGTACATTTTACATGTTTTAGTCCATAGGGTTTAATATTGAGTTGGCCCACCCTTTGCAGCTATAAAAGCTTTAACTCTTCTGGGAAGGCTGTCCACAAGGTTTAGAAGTGTGTCTATGGGAATGTTTAACCATTCTTCCAGAAGCACATTTATGAGGACAGGCACTGATGTGGACGAGGAGGCCTGGCTCGCAGTCTCCGTTCTAATTCATCCCAAAGGTGTTCTATTGGGTTAAGGTCAGGCCAGTCAAGTTCCTCCACCCCAAACTCACTCATCCATGTCTTTATGGACCTTGTTTTGTGCACTGGTGTGCAGTCATGTTGGAACAGGAAGGGACCATCCCTAAACTGTTCCCACAATGTTGGGAGCATGAAATTGTACAAAATGTCTTGGTATGCTGACGCCTTAAGAGTTCCCTTCACTGGAACTAAGGGACCAAGCCCAACCCCTGAAAAACAACCCCACACCATAATCCCCCCTCCACCAAATTCTTTGGACCAGTGCACAAAGCAAGGTCCATAAAGACATGGATGAGTGAGTTTGGGGTGAAGGAACTTGACTGGCCTACACAGAGTCCTGACCACAACCTGACAGAACACCTTTGGAATGAATTAGAGCAGAGACTGCAAGCCAGGCTTTCTCATCCACATCAGTGCCTGACCTCACAAATATGCTTCTGGAAGAATGGGCAAACATTCCCATAGACACACGCCTAAACCTTGTGAATAGTCTTCCCAGAAGAGTTGAAGCTGTTATAGATGCAAAGGGTGATGCTACATCACTGGATCTAGATGGACCTCAGGTAAGTATTAGAAGGCTGAGGGGGCTGCTGCATGCAGAAAACTTTTTATCAGAATTCATAAAATCCATTAAGATAAAAAAACTGCTTTAACAACCACTTTAATTAACCCAATATATGCCCTAAGTAGCCTCAGTTCATCTCTACACACTTGTTTTTTTTTTTCATTGCCTTTTTTATGTTAAAAGTGAACCTTTTCTGCCACAAACATGATAGAGTCTGCAATGCCAGCATTTGTGTGTCTGTTAGGAATGATTTATTTTATTAATTATGTAACGCCATAACCCCTGGGGGCAGCTATGAATTTGCTGGGCTTACCAATTACCTCCTCCTTGTAGCTCGTCGTTCGTTGTCTAGGGGTTCCCAGGGTTAGTACCCAGTAACTTCAGAAGCTGACACGCAAAGTCCTTTTAAGGATTTTTTATTTGCAAGGGTAACGTTCAACTGTAACACAGTCTCTCAATTGGGAATAGTGGGCACTGGTGATAAAACTCAGGCACTTCAGAAACTGCCAACATCAATTGAATGTCTCTTTAGATAGCCCAGAGAGTAGCCACTCGCAACTGGGCGCTTCACTTCTGGATAAACCTCTAACTGTAGATTTAGCAGCCAACAAGTGACCCCAAACATTTGCAAAGTCTCTGCCACAGACTAGGTTGTAACTGAAGATAAATTAGGAACTTTTCCCATGGTACCTGGATCTTTCAGCCGCCTTGGCGATACCGTAAGAAATGCGGATTCACTAGTGTCCATACAACTTCAGCTTCCAGGCTCTTACCGAGCAGTCAGCTTCTTGGCCCTCCTCCGAAGAGTCCTCCCCTGGCCGCTTGTACGAGTTGCTGTGTCTCTCCAATGCCGAGAGTACACCGGGACACCTCCGAATCCTCCTTCAGTTACTGGGCCTCGAACTAGCCAGTTCCGAGGGTCGGGAACGGACGGATCCCCACCCCAGATCATGAGGGCCTCTGGGGCTGGTCAAGATGACCATGCTCACGGGGACGGCAGACACTCCTGGGTCCGGGAGCCCTCACAGGGTTGGTCCGGTCCGGAACCAGGAATCAAAGAGCAAGCTGAACCCTGAACACGTGACTTCAGCCTCTTAAATACCCCTTCCCAGACCACACAGCGGGGCCAGACGCGCCCACTGATTGGCTCCGAGAAAGATTGGTACCTAACACGTCCAACCAGGCTTGGTTCTCAGTCTGTCACAGGTGCCTCACTGCACCTATGAGTAAAAGGCCTATACAATTAACCCCCAGAACTCCGTTACAGTTCTGGAAAACAAAATTTGCATTATAGCGCACACTTTAGAAAAGTGTTGACGCTACAATTAGTTTGCAGATGTATTCACTATTCATTTGTTTTGTTACATTAGTTTTATAGGGGAAAAAAGGCTAATTGTGCCACTGGCTCAACGAAAAGAAAAAAAAAAAAAAACGAACCGTGTATGGTCAGCTTAAGGGCCGGCAGGCTGAATGTGACCATCACTGGGACAGGTGATTTAAGCAATTAACCCTGTAAAGACGATAGCCATTTTTCAGTGTATGGCCAGCTTTAAAGCCCGTACACACGATATGAAAATTGGAAGAAAAATTTCGTCCGGCGAACGATCTGTCGATTTTCGGATCGTTAGTATGGTGCTTTCGACAGCCGTTTCCGTTCTTTCGTACGACAAAAGCTGGATGTGCAAAAATGTTTTACCTGAGTGACCTGCTCTATGTGGAGGCTTTTTTTCCTTTTTTTTCTCCATGAAATATCTTATGTGTGGATGAGTATGCTTCCTTTCGAGCTGGAGTTCAGATCGTTGTTACATCATCTGA